>BSBK01001457.1:475000-672368 GCA_027943335.1 Chamaecyparis obtusa | reverse complement strand
TGTGTATCATATATATACTTATATGTGATATATACTTAATCTATATATCTATATCCTATATAAGTATGTATATATATAATACACATATATGTATATATATGTATATACACATATATGTATATATATGTATATACACATATATGTATATATATGTATATACATATATGTATATATGTATATATATACATATATGTATATATAGATATATATATATATATATATATAGGATATAGATATATGTATATATATATATATAGATATATGTATACATATATACATATATATATACGTATATATATAGATATATGTATATATATATATATATATATATATATATATATAGATATAGTATATATATATATATATATGTATATATATATATATATGTATATATATATATATATATATATGTATATATATATATGTATATATATATGTATATATATATATATATATATATATATGTATATATATATATATATATATATATATATATATATACTATATATATATATATATGTATATGTATATATATACATATATATAGATCACACTCAATGATTATTGTGCACCAAAATGTAATAACATTATACCTACTAACCATTATCTTACATAAACAATCCCACCCACCCAATAGGTTATTTTTAATAGCCTATTTTAAATAATTTGTTTTAATTACTATTTTTACAACATATTTAGACAATTGATTATATATAAACATTGAAGATCACACTCAATAATTTAGTGTGCAAAAAAATGTAATAACATTTTTTTGAATTGATCAAAGCTAATTACAATACAAAAAATAGCAATAAAAAGGACTATGAGAAGAGATAGAATATAATTAAAAAACAAAAACCATATAAACATAGACTATACGAGGACTAAACATAGCCTATACAATAAAGATTCAACATAATTATACTTGAAGTGTAAAACACTTCTAAAGCTACCTAGAACAACAATGCCCTTTTCATGTAAATGTAGAAGCTGGTACTTAATTATGTCCAAAATCTTGTGTTGCAAGCATAAATCTTTATCTCAAAACACAAAGAGTCAATTATAACATAATGTCACAGTAACATTGTATCATTTCAACTACATGGTGCAAAATGTGATTGGAAAAATAGCTAAACATCCACTCTTCCAAAGATGCAACAAAGTTATTTGCCTTGTAGAATCAATAACCACATTCTTAAGTGGACCAAACCCAAAACAACTTCTCTCCATCCCAAAGCATGCTAAAAAATAGCAGGAAAATAGTCAACTATTGCCTTTCATTTCATTTTATCCCAAAAGCATCTCCAAAAGTATGTTTTATGTTTTCAAAATGATGACCAAAAAGACATTTGATTGATTGGATCTTTAAATATTTCAGTTTATCCACAATAGGTAATTTAAAGTGCAATATCTTCCAAGCGAAGAATTGAGCATTAGCCTCACCTTTTTGACCTCCATATTTGTGTGCTTAAATTTATCCACCTCTTTTCTTTAAATCTGTAGACCTATTTAATATTAAGTCTGGAATTCAATTTCATGTTGACTAGTAGTTTGAAACAAACCCTCTTCTAAGGAAAGGAGAAAAAAATAAATGTCTCAAGCCAAATCTAGTCTTCTAAGACATTACACTGAAGGGGAGTACATAACTTCATGAGAAGTTCTATATAAACCAGGAACTTCAGAGAAAGTAATGAATTTGTTTGAATTCTCCCTTAGACAAAAAATCACTCCTGATGTTAATCCAATCAACCATTTCCAATGAGCTAAAGTCCCAAATATCACTGAATTGTTGCACCCTTTTCCTAAAATAATAAAGAGCTTGTCTAGGGAAGTTGATTGCAAGAGATTGCCCATGGTATTGAACATGTTTGTTCCACCAAATGGATGAAGAAGTGAAACTAAAACCATGTTGAAGAGATTCCTTCCAAGTTAGAAAACCACAAATTTGTTGCTAAGCCTTCCAAATGGACTACAAAGGAGACAAAACCTTCATACAAAAGAAATGGTCCATCAAAACCATATCAATCCATCCAACCTCATACGTTTGTTATTGCTAAGAGCACAAACAATATAGTAGCACACCAAAAGTTTCCATTGTTCATTCATAGTCACAACTCTAATTATCCATTTAGCAAATAAACAGGGTCCATGAGTCATAGGATCCAATAGCCCTAACCCCCCTATATTTAGGTTGTATGCAATGGGACCAAGAGGAGGCTTTGAACCCTAATTTTCCATCCTAATTAGACCAAAAGGATTGACAAACTATTTTATTTAAATTGTCATATCCTTTTTTAGAAGGCATCCAACAAGAGGAATGATACACTTGAGAAGCTAAAAATATATGATTAACCACCTAAATTTTGCCTCCAAGAAAAAGGAATTTGTGTTATTTTATTTTTTTCAATTTAGCTAAGAATCAAATAACATTATAAATAGTAATCAATATCTTACATAAATAATCCCACCCACCCACCCACTAGTTTGTTTTGTTCTCTTTCTTTAATTAGCCACTATTTTTTTCTTTTTAAAAAATGCTTTGAGGAGGTCTCTCATATTTTTTCTTTCTAAAACATGGATGAAATCCCAATCTTAAAGTTGATGATAAGCCATGCTTGTAAAGTAGATCTTTAAGATGGTTATCTATTCATAATTGTACTTAAATACTAAGACATAATTTATTAAAAAATTATGAACTACAAATATATACAATTATTAACTCTTCTTAAAGTTATGATTATATTTTATAAAAATAATGAATAAGACAATTATGTAGTCTTCAAGTTTAGGTCTTGGTCCCACCCTCATTAATTGTGAGTTGTGACCAATGTTTCCATTATATAAATAATGAAATTAATGTCTACAAAATGTCAATAATAATTCATAAGACTACGAAATTGCACTTAAAAAAAAGAAAGAAAGATATAAGTACAATTCGACAAACTTGAATTTCTTTATTCATAATAATTTAACTAAAAGATACTCCCTTCTATGACATGTCATATACAAACACAAATGTCAATATCTATATAAATCTTTCATTAAATATTAATTAATATCAAATATCTTTCACCAAATGAATCATCTCTTAAAAAGGTACATCTCTTAATCTTCATAAATAAATATAAAGAAATGAAAGACTAAGCCTTCTCTCATAGCAACAAACATGATCTTCCACGAGATTTGGCTTGACCATATTTGTCACTATTATGCAATTTAATCCACAAAAATGATGATCATCTTTTAAAGGTCTTTGCTCTCTTCACTCATATTTATACTTTCTTTTTACCATACAAAATATTTATGCATACGAAAATGTGTAGAATACGTTTTCCTTTTCACATTTAAAAAATATCATATTTTTTATTATTTTATTATTTATTTTTTAATTTTAAAATGCAATTGTTTTTTATAGGATTTTTTAAATTTATTTTAGTATTCATTTTCATAGTCTTTATTTATTAAGATTGTGTTTGGTTTTTATTATTTGAAGTAATTTTTTCTTAATATTTGAAAAAAATAATTTTTAAAAAAAAATTTGAATCTTTTTGTTTAGTCTTATATCACGTGTAATCTTTATTTCTCATTCAAATAGTTTTCAATAATCCAATTCAAGATTAAAAATGATGGTTAATGTGATCATAAAAACATAAATAATTAAAAATACATTAAAATATACAGATAATCTAATATACCTCCTTGTATAATTATTGTGAAAAGCAATTTTACAAGATGTATAAATAAGAATTTTCAAAGATTCCTACCTTCAACCTACAACAATCATACAAGTGCTAATTTGATAGAAGATGAGAAATTAAGAAGTTTAATATTAAATATTTAAAATATTTTTTAATTATTTAAAAAACTAAATTAAGTGACCGATTAATTACTTACGCAAGAGCTAATTGAAAAGATAACAATTATGGAGATATTAAAACAAAATCAATACTAATAACAAAACTACAAGGCTGGCTCGATAGATTTTTTTAGATTACATCCCTTGCTTCAACTTAATATCAACCAGATTTCCTTTTGGATGGACTACTCGCACAGGGGAAGTGACTTCTCAGAGTTAGAGGTGGACAAAGGCACTCAATGCAATAAAATCACTCATTACCATCTTTTAATCAGGTCTCTTGTGTCATTTTCTTTGTCGAGTTCAATTTGGGGCTTTTATAATAGCTTTGTAACATTTCTCATCAAGCCCACATTGTTGCTTCTATTACCATAAACACTTCAACTTTGGTTGTTAACATCAAGGGGGGATGGGGTTCGTGTTGAGCTTGATAAATATGATGGCTACAAAAATAATGCCACTGTTTGGCATGTTTGTAAAGAAGGTGAGATTACCCAGTTTATAGATTGCATAATAGGCTTTGGTGAAAGCATTTCCCACAATTTATCTTTTCTTGGGTTGAGAGAAGAGTTACCATGGGGGTATCTTGTTTGAGGTAAACAAAGAGGTCATTTCTCAGGCCACTGGCCTTTTGATGGAAGGATAGAAATAGAAGAAGACAATAAGGGTTTCTGACATGGCTAACCTCAACCAATTCTTTCATCGAAAGGAATGACCTATGAAATTGTGGGGAGGATTTAACCCAGAGAAATTACCATATCCCTGGGACTAGGTGTGTATGGTTGTTATGAAACATTTTACTCTTGAAGGAAGGTTTGTGGTTTATTACTACTATCATATGCCCTTTTTAAATCACTTCAGAAACCATGATGTTATTTCTATTTCATTTTTCCTTCTCCACTTGTTGGAGAGTATTGTGAAAGATGTTGTGATCTGAAAATCAAGGAAAAAAGTTTACCATTTTGCATCAAGGCCTTATGTTTAGGTTATATCATTTTCATCTTGCGCTTTGTCTATCGTAGGCTATTATTGTACAAGAAACCCCTTTTTCCTCAACCGCACCATCAACTAGTTTGATGGACACCCCTGACCCAAGTAAAAAGAAATGCATTAATAATCCCACCCATAAAACCCCTCAAGTCTCTCTGGATGATTCTCCTAACACAATGTCTATGGAGTTTCCAAATGAGAATAAGAGAGTGACCCCCTTCATAATTTTAAAACCAAAGGCCCAAAGAAAGTCAAATTTAACATATATCAAATTGACTCGAATGTGGAAGTCACAGAAGAGACAAGTACCCCTCATTGTTCCACTAGACTTGAAACCAAGCCCTCTGGGAAGGGGATGAGCCTAAAAGAAGATTCAAAGTCAGAAGATGCTGGAGGTAGTGGAAGCAAGAGCCATGAGGAGAAAATGTCTGAGAAAGAGGTATGCTCTGTTATACTAGTACCTCGTCCCATCTCAGAAAATTTAAAAACTTAGTCTATTGACCTCACACATAATATGGAGATTGACAGCAAGGTCATGTCCCTTGTTAAGGATAAGTAGAAAACTACAACTGAAGGAGACTGTGGTAAATGTGAGGTTGTGTGGGGAGAGATCCAAGAAACTAAAAAGGAAATCAAAGGCATGGACAAGAAGTTCCAAGAGGTGACGTGTTTCACCCTTAAAGTAATGCATTCCTCAGCCACCACTCTTTGTTTTCTAGCTAAGGACATGTTGGGTGACAAGGGCACCAAAGTTGGAGACTTCGATGAAGTGTTTAAGTTCTTGATGGAGGACTGAGCGCGGATGATATTGTTTAAGCAATGCAAGAGAAATGACGCTTAACATTCTCGCTCATGTTTTCTTTTTGTTGTTTTGTTATTAATGGCCCTAAAGGCCTAGTTTTAGTTTCATTCTACTCTACTGACACTCTTTTGCTTGTTCTTAAAGACATTTGCTAGTATGGTTCTATGTGGCCTTTACTTAAAACTTTTTATAATGCTAGTTATATTCACGATAGTATAGTTATGTTAGATATAGAGTTACTTGATATTGTGACCAACATGTTTTTGATGATTTTTTATATGTGGAAGCCATGATAACTATTTAATGGTTTTGTTAATTTTCTATCAATGTCTTGAAAATGTAAATTTACTGACAGTTGCCCTTTAGACGTTGTACTAAAGAACATCACCTTAATTTTTGTTGCTTTTAATATAAAAAACAAAACTACAATATAAACCATAAATATATAAAAAAATATAAGACATTCAATTATAAAAAGTAAATAAAAATTATTTTATATAAAAATAAAATTATATAAAATATTATACACTTTCAAGCTTATATTTATTTAATATATAAATATCAAAATCATAATTATTTGAATTCATAAACATTACATTAATCTTCAAATTATTTAATATTTTTTAATCAAATATGTTGGATTGACAATATCCACACTCCATTTTTACCAATCATAAACAAAATTCTTATTGTTTTATTGAATTTTGTGGAGGGTGAGGTGACAACAACAAAATCATTTTACATGATAATGGGAAATGACTTGGCACTATATATATCAATCATTAAATTTAATGTACTGAATCATCTCCTTTAAGATTGACACGTGTCATCTAAGTGGTTCTAGAGGATCTATTAAATTCTGGTGGGGACCGTTTTAACAACTTTTTAGAGTTCATTCTTTCTTTCTCATACAAAATTATATTTTATGAAAGGCTTAGAAAATATTTCTTTCGTTGAAGATTCTATTATGTATATTTATTTTTAAATATAAAAATAATACAAATACTTCCACACCTACTATGTAACTATTTATGATCCCCACCACCATCATTATTATTTATTTTATTTATTTGTATCAACTTCATATATGACATGTATCTTCTATAACAAATCTGATTTAGCCGTCTCTCTCATTTATAGTTTGGAAATGTGAAATATTTAATTATGTTGTATATTTTTTTATAATTGAGAAATATTTGTAAGTTAGTTTAGTAATTTGGAGTTTAATTTTTTTTGGGATAAAACAACATGTTTTTATAATTTCTTGAGGTGATCGTTCAAGGTCAAATGAGTTGGTCGTAGATAACTCCAAATGGATAGATCTATCTTAGAACCTACATAATAAGATCAACCCAAAGCCCTTAATCAATTATGTCACCTCTTTAGACTATATTTATCTCTTTAATATATTAATATTTCTTTTATATTATTCAAGGTAAATGAGAGGGTTTTAAAATGTCAAGAAAAATATATTAATGATACCTATTAAATAACAATAAATGATATCAAAAAGTTCGCAATCAAAGGATTGAAATTATATAATAATGCATTCAACAACTTTCAAAATGGAATACAAAACAATGGTGAACTACAAACTAAGACAATTTAGAGTAAAACTACTTGAAAGAGCTCTAAAACTTACTTTTGTTTATGCCTAGAGAAATATTGTGACAACTTTCCTTCTTGTCCAAACACCCCTTTTTAAGATTTGGTCCTACCATAGAAAAATCCTTAAGGTGACTAAAAACATTTACATCCTTTTCTACTTTACTTTTATCCTCTTAAAAGATGAGACTAAAACAAATATATTAATACTATTTTTACATGCATTTTACATGAACACTTGTTTAACTTTTTTCTTTTTCTTGGATTAAAAATAAGAATTTTGAACCTTTTAATTGTTGCATTGATCTCTTATATAAACTTCATTGATCTCTTATATGTATTTCAGACATTTCTTTCAAATCAACCATTTTTAAAAAAATAGATATATCCCCCTCCGGCCTAAGTTGCAAATTTCTTGGATCTAGGTGACATAATTTCGTCCCCTTTAATTATTTAGATTTCCTTAAACAAATACTAATAGTTTCAATATCAAGATGTATCCTTAATATGCTCAAATCCTCCCTTAAATAAAAAATTAAAGCTAAAACATATGAAGTTGAATCTTCTTAAATGTGCATCTAACTATATGAGGATATAAACTCTTTTTTATCTATACCACCTTCCTATATGGTTTAATTATTTTACTAGTTTAATATTTTTGTGTTAGGTTAGCCACTTCATCGACATGCTTAAGAGTCTTTTTCCATGCTTACTTTTTATAAAAAGGTTTTTCAAAATAAAAATTTAATTATCTTTATAAAAAAAAAATGTTTTTGTTGTGCTTTACAATAAATTCTTTGATTAAGAAGAAATAATTTTGAAATTGCTTTCTCATTCTTTGCTAAAACCCTTTTGTATTTTTGTGTTGACTTAGTCATTGGCTCATTGTCTATTATTGGTTTTCCATTACTGTTGTTCATCACCTACTGCCAATTCATCACTTGTTGATGGTTTGTCTGCTATTAGTTCACCATCTGTTGATGGCTCATTGATTTCTACTAATTTTCTACATGTCGTCAACTCATAGTTGTTATCTAATGCTAATTTGCCACTTACTAATGGAAATGCTACAAATTGTCCTACTTAAGCTCTATTTTAGTGGGTGTGGATGTGTTTTTCGCTACCCCAGTGTTTCCTTCCTATGAAGGTTTCTAGGTCTTCTAGTAGTAAGCTCTATTCTACTCCCTCTCATCCCTCTCATAGAGGAAAACCCTTGTATTATTCTTCTTCCCCCCTTCTGTTATTCATGGATAGGAGGTACTAAAAAAAGAGGAATATTTATCTCATGTTTCTCTCATATATAGGTTCAATGGTTTATGGTCTTCACTTCCAAATTTGAGAAAATGGGTTTTAGATTTCTGGAGGCCCATTATTGATGATAAGATTGAACATTATCCTTCTGCTAGGTGGTTTTTTGTGGCAGACTTTTAGTCTAACAATGATAGGGCTCAGGTGTTGGAAGGTAGGGTTGTGTTGTAGGATAAGCATTGGCTTTCTCTCTAGCATTGGTTCCCTTTCTTCAACCTCTCTTTGAATCTATTAGTTTTTTTTCTACTTGGGATAGAATTCCTAATTTGTCTCTCCAACATTGGGATACTTCTTTCTTTGAATCTATTGAAAATGTTATTGATAGGTTGATTATGGTTGATTATTTTTTCTACTCTATAATCACCCTACTTTTCCAACATTCTTGCAAATATTGATACCTCAAAAAATTTGTCTGGAGAGGTTATCTTGATGGATGAGCATAGGCAACATGGTCTCATATTATTGAATACAAGGGTCTCCCCTTCCACTTTAGGAGATGTTTTCCACTATTCACCTACTATTGATTGTAAAAAATCTCATTGTAATGATGCAACTTGGTGGAAAAATTCTCTTCGTGAGAATCTTATTGTCGGATAATTCTTTAATCTTTAGGATGATTTTGTAGATAAGAATTTATTTTTGAAGGATACAACTACTTTTGAGATTCCTGATGGTCTAAAGTTGGTTTTAAAGTCTATGGAAAATTTTGAGATTTATGATGGTCATATTTAGCAGTGTTTGAATTTGACATTGCCTCTAGGATATTATTTCTTGGGTGGTTGTGTAGTATAGGAAGATAGGTCTTCTTAAACATATTCCTTCCTCTCTATCTAATACAAGATCATCATGGGTGAATCAATGATTGGCGTCAACCCAAAATATTTCCTCATTTACTTGCTTCAATTTAGGTGAGATTTGAGATAGAGTATGGTCATCCATCAACAAGGAATTTTCCAAATGTTTTAATTGATAATGTTGTGACTGATATGTATCTAAAATATTGAGCATTGGAATAGGGTCTCTTCTCAACAAAAATAACTGCAAAATATGGAAATATAGACAAAATACATTAATTTTTTAATAGAATACCTCAAAGAGATGTTGTCTCGCATAATGCAATGATTTTAAAATCTTCACAAAATGGATTAGCGATTAGGCTTTGTAAATGATCGAGCATTGGTATTTATGCAATGCCAAAACTAGTAGCTTGAAACCTCCAAAGAAATGCCTAATTCTTTGGGCCATTATGTCTTCATCAAAAAAGGAAAGAGAAGTCACAATATGCACAATTAAAAAGGAATGATTCAACTCCCTTGGACAAATATATAGAAATGAGGAGAAGGGAAAAATGAAGGGGATTAAGTGCCTTTCCAAGAAGGGAAGATAACACATAAGGGGATGAAGGGTTGTCTAGCTAGGTTGTTTAGTAAGGGGGATTGAGTAGGGGTATCAACATAGTGTGTAAGAAGGGAGATGCAAGGAAAGGATGATATTTATTTTGGAGTTCCATAGAAGTTGAGGTGGGAGTCATGGGCATATAAATAGTCTCCAAACTCATACCAAAGGGAACAAAGATAAGGACGAGTAGAGGGAGGTTGAAAGAATAGACTTCTATGTGATAGAGAGAATAGAGAATTACACAAAGAAAGTGTGACAAAGAGTGATTATAGAAGATGACGAATGTTAGACTACATTGGCCAAATGTGGGACAAGAAGTCAATAGAGGCATAGGAGAGAGAATACAGAGAATGAAGAGTCCAAAGAATGGGCCTATATTGTAATATGATTCAAGTTCTTTTGCATTATATATTTTTTCAGATTGCAATCTTGTGTTGTTTAGATCTTAAAATTTTCGGTAGAGAATTGCTTGTATGAATTTGAGAGTTGTTTTTTGAGTTTTGAGGTTGCAAAGAAAAGAGAGTAATTTTTTTTGCATCACTATCCTTGGTTAAGGGTTCTTGTGGTGATTGTAAGTTTCCAAAAGTGGTTTAGTTTCCATTGCTTTTAGTTGTTTGTAAAGGGTTTTAGGAGCCCTTCAAAACTTTTTTGTGCATAGTTGGCTATTGGTTTGCAGAAGTTCCAACTTTCTTCTATTTGGGTAATGCTTTTTGTTTGGCATAGCTTATCTTGTACATCAACTTTTTGTCTTTGTAAATGGTTTTAAGTCCCTTGAAAACCCGTTTTACTCTTAATAAAAAAAAATTATGTGATCAAAATTTATTACTAATATTAGTGATGATTGTGGTGATATAAATAAATTTTCAATATTAAAACATACCTATAATAAATTTTATATTCTTATAAATATATATTCTTTAAATAGTTATTTTTCTTTGGAAGACATTAATTAAGGTCTATTGTGATACACATTTAAGTAAAAGATGCATATTTCTTATAAGATGAATTACATTTTAGAAATTTCCATGAGCTTAACTTATATAATGTGTATCCTCTTCTAAGATAATTATTCATTTTAAAATTATAAAAGAAAGCTCATATGCATATAAATTTAAAAATAAAACTAAAAAAATATATTTTTTGATTGTTGTTGTTTCTATATTAAAAAGTGTGATATTTTTTTGCGTCAATATTTTAGATCACACTCGTGGTCTATCATTGTGATTAAATCATCATCTCTGCCTTTTGCAATCTTTCATATTTATGATGATCATGGAGTGCGATACAAAATATTGATGCGAAAAATTCTTACATAATTTAATCTAGAAATATTTTTTCTTCTCCTTATGCACTCTTTCATCTAGACAATGTATTACAATGTGTGATCCAAAATGTTGATACAAAAAACTATCACACAATTGTATTAAAAACACAACAATCACTAATATACATTATAAAATCTTATATCATTATATTATTTATTGATGTTCAAGTGAAAACTATCTTATATAAAAGTTTTTAATGTTACTATATAATTAAAATTATTTATAAGACCATTTGATACTTTTCTACGATTACAAATCTAACATAATTTTTTTAATAAATTTCTTCATCAAATTAAACTCACCTTGAATTTCCACACCTAAAAAATCCATGACCATCATTATTTCATTCATCATTTATCTCATTATGTTTATGTATTAACTTGTCATTAGACAGAAGGGTTCCCTCTAGTTTAGAAATAACGTTTGTGGTCATTTTTGGACATTGATATCATTAGGCCAAAACCAAGATCCTTTGTTCATAAATTTTGGCTATGTTTTACTTAAGAAAATAGTCAATGAGAAATCTTATTTAATGAATTTATCATATTATAAATTTAGAGACATCTAATCCCACAATTCACTCTTGTCTTTAGCATTATTGGAGGCATAAACTAAGAAGAATCTAATAAGTTGACCACTGGTAAAGGTGAGAAACCACACACAACTATGAGAAGGATCCTCATCCTTATCAATAAAAAACATGGAAATCCACAAAGCTAATCCAATGACTTCCCTCCCACTCCCTTCTCTATGTGACATATAGAAAAATTAAACATCTCTCCACGCGTGAGATAGAGAAGAAGTGAGACAAAGGTCACTAAGCTTAACTTCTTGGAGAAACACAATAAATGGTTTCCACTTAGTGATAGCATATTTGACTCCATATTTATGATGTGTGAGTGAAATCTCTCTAGCATTCCATGACATAACTTTGAAGCTCGCAATGGTGCAATTTTAGAAGAGGTGTCATCTTGTGGGAAAACATCATAGCATTTAACAAGCACAATGGCTTGATAAAAAATATATTGGCCTTCAGAAGGAGTTAAGGAACAATACCCTTTCCTTGTAATTGTAGGAGGGGGAGAAGAGCCTCATCCCACATTCCTTCATTTTGGTGGTGAAGAAGGGCCATAACCCTTAGCATTAGAATATTTATCTTAGCTCTCCACATATATAAAAGGATCTTTCCTTTTTTGGACTAGCTTCCAACTATCAGTCATAACAGTATCTGAATCAGTCATGACCAACCCTTTTAGACCATTTTCATATCTTTTCTTTTGTCGAAAGGGTTGAGGGTGAAACTATAGACTCTCAATTACCTTACAAGCTGAATATTTCACATTTAAAAAAACCCTCATGTATTGCTACTCTTGTTGGCCTTTGGAATTATATTCCCAAGATAAAGGATGGTGAATCTTATAGAGATTAGTGGCATTAGGCTATTTCCCAATGTGCTGAATTTTTACAAGCTTATGGTAAAAGACTAGCATGGAAACAAAAGCATAAAGAAAAATCTCTTCAAGAAAAAATAGCACACACCAAGAAATTATTGAATTACAATCCTAGTAACACCAATCCTCAATCTTTGATTGCTTCCTTGGAATCTCAACTTCATAAACTTGATATGTATAGGGGACAAAGTGTTGAAATAAGGGCCAAACTTCATTGGATTAAGGAGGGTAACAAAGGTTCTAATTTTTTATTTAATTTTATGAACTAAAAACATAAAAAGGAGTTTATTCTAATGATACAAGATGACCCATGAGTCACTCTTACTAATATTGAATAGATTAAAAATTTATTCCTAGATTTTTATGAGAAACTCTTCAAAAATGAGGCACATATGCAAGACACAAGTTGTTCTAGAAGACATTGTTAAAGATCATATTCCCAAGAATATGGACACTAAATATAGTAATTTTTTATATCATAATATGTCTATGGAAGAACTAGAACATGTTGTTTTTTCAATGCCATATAATTAGAGCCCCAAGATTGATGACCTCACTATTGAATTTTACCAGACTATGTGGTAGCATATTAAAGGTGAGTTTTTATTTCTTATTTGGAATCTTTGGAGGAAGTTTCCTTAGAGCCTAATATTAATAAAGGCTTAATCAAACTCAGAGAAACTAACACTATAAATAATAATCATTATCTTACATAAACAATCCCACTCACCTACTAGATTGTTTTTTTCTCTTTTTTTAATTAGCCACTATATTTTTCTTTTTAAAAAATGCTTTGAGGAGGTCTATCATGTTTTTTTCTTTCTAAAACATGGATGAAATCCCAATCTTAAATTTGATTAAGACATGCTTGTAAAGTAAATCATTAAGATGGTTATCTGTTTATAATTGTCCTTAAATACTAAGACATAGTTTATTAAAAAACTATGAACTACAAATATATACAATTATTAACTCTTCTTAAAGTTATAATTATATTTTATAAAAATAATGATTAAGACAACCATGGAGTCTTCAAGTTTAGGTATTGATCCCACCCTCATTAATTGTGAGTTGTGACCAATGTTTTCTTTATATGGATAATAAAATTAATGTCTACAAAATGTCAATCATGGTTCATAAGATTATAAAATTATACTAAAAAGAGAAAAAAAGAAAAAGAGAGATGTAAGTACAATTCGACAAACTTAGATTTCTTTATTCATAATAATTTAACTTAATTTAACTAAAAGATAACTTTTACTTTAAAAAAATACTCCTTTCTATGACATGTCATATACAAATACAAATGTCAATATCTATATAAATCTTTAATTAAATATTAATTAATATCAATATCTTTCACCAAATGAATCATCTCTTAATCTTCATAAATAAATATAAAGAAATGAAAGACTAAGCCTTATCTCATAGCAACAAACATGATCTTCCACGAGATTTGGCTTGACCATATTTGTCACTATTATGCAATTTAATCCACAAAAATGATGATCATCTTTTAAAGGTCTTTGCTCCCTTCACTCATGTTTATGCATGTGTAGACTTGGGTGATGTTCGTACGAAAAGGTGTAGAATACGTTATCTTTTTCACATTTAGAAAATATAGTATTTTTTATTATTTAATTAAAAAAAATTTAATTTTAAAATGCAATTACTTTTTATAGGATTTTTTAAATTTATTTTAGTATTTATGTTCATAGTTTTTTTAATTAAGATTGTGTTTGGTTTTTATAATTTGAGTAATTTTTTCTTAATATTTGAAAAATATTTTTTTTCGATTTTCAGATCTTTTTGTTTAGTCTTATATCACATGTAATCTTTATTTCTCATTCAAATAGTTTTCAATAATCCAATTCAAGATTGAAAATGATGGTTAATATGATCATAAAAATACAAGTAATTAAATATACATTAAAATATGAGTTAATCTATAATACCTCCTTGTATAATTATTGTGAAAAACAATTTTACAAGATGTATAAATAAGAATTTTCAAAGATTCCTACCTTCAACCTACAACAATCATACAAGTGCTAATTTGATAGAAGATGAGAAATTAAGAAGTTTAATATTAAATATTTAAAATATTTTTTAATTATTTAAAAAATTAAATTAAGTGACCGATTAATTACTTACGCAAGAGATAATTGTAAAGATAACAATTATGAAGGTATTAAAACAAAACTAATATTAATAACAAATTTATAAGGTTGGCTTGTCATGTTGTTTTTAGATTACATCCTTTGCTTCAACTTAATATCAACCATATTTCCTTTTGGATGGACTACTCACACGGGGGAACTAACTTCTCGGAGTTGGATGTGGACAAAGGCACTAAATGCAATAAAATCACTCATTACCATAATTTAATTAGGTCTCTTGTGTCATTTTTCTTTGCCGAGTTCAATTTGGGGCTTTTATAACTCTATAACATTTCTCCTCAAGCCCACATTATTGCTTCTATTACCATAAACACTTCATCTTTGGTTGTTAACATCATGGGGGGATGGGGTTCGTGTTGAGAATGATAAATATGATGACTACAAAAATAATGCCATTGTTTGGCATGTTTGTAAAGAAGGCAAGATTACCTAGTTTATAGAATGCATGATAGGCTTTGATAAAAGCATTTTCCACAATTTATCTTTTCCTAGGTTGAGAGAAGAGTTACCATGGGGGTATCTCATTTGAGGTAAACAACGAGTTCATTTCTCAGGCCACTGGCCTTTCGATGGAAGGATATAAATAGAAGAAGACAAGTACGAATTATGACGTGGCCAACCTCAACCAATTCTTTCGTGGAAAGGAACAATCTATGAAATTGTGGGGAGGATTGAACTAAGAGAAATTACCAAAGCCCTTGGGCCAGGTGTGTATGGTTGTTATGAAACATTTTACCCTCGAAGGAAGGTTTGTGGTTTATTACTACTATCATATGCCCTTTTTAAATCACTTCAACAACCATGATGTTATTTCTATTTCATTTTTCCTTCTCCACTTGTTGGAGAGTATTGTAAGAGATGTTGTGGATTCCAAAAATAAAGGAAAAAAGTTTACCATTCTGCATCAAGGCCTTATGTTTAGGTTATATCATTTTCACCTTGTGCTTTGTCTGTTGTAGGCCATTATTGTGCAAGAAACCCCTTTTTCCTCAACCCCACCATCAGCTAGTTTGATGGACACCCCTAACCCAAGTAAAAAGAAATGCATTAATAATCCCACCCATAAAACCCCTCAAGTCTCTCTGGATGATTCTCCTAACACGGTTTTTGTGGAGTTTCCAAATGAGAAGAAGAGAGTGACCCCCTTCATAATTTTAAAACCAAAGCCCCAAAGAAAGCCAAATTTAACATATAACAAATTGACTTGGATGTGGAAATCACGAAAGAGACAAGTACCCCTCATCGTTCCACTAGACTTGCAACCAAGCCCTCTAGGAAGGGGAATAGCCTAAAAGAAGATTCAGATTCAGAAGATGCTGGAGGTAGTGGAAGAAAGAGCCTTGAGGAGAAAATGCCCGAGAAAGAGGTTTGTTCTATTATAACTAGTACCTCCTCCCATGTCTCAGAAAGTTTAAAAGCTGAGTCTATTGACCTCACGTATAATATGGAGACTGAAAGCAAGGTCGTGTCCCTTGTTAAGGGCAAGGAGAAAACTACAACTGAAGGAGATTGTGGTAAATGTGGGGTTGTGTGAGGAGAGATCGAGGATTTATTAAAAAGGAAATCAAAGGCATGGACAACAAGTTCGAGGAGGTGACATGTTTTGCCCTTAAAGTAATGCATTCCTCAGCCACTAGTCTTTGTTTGCTACATAAGGACATGTTGGGTGACAAGGGCACCAAAGATGGAGACTTTGAGGAAGTGTTTAAGTTCTTGGTGGAGGATTGGGCATAGATAATGTTGTCTAAGAAATGCAAGAGAAATGATGCTTAGTGTGCTCACTCCTATTTTCTTTTTGTTGTTTTTCTATTAATGGCCCTGAAGGCTTAGTTTTAGTTTCGTTCTACTCTATTGACACTCTTTTGCTTATTCTTAAAGACATTTGCTAGTATTTTTTCTTTTGGGCCTTTACTTAAAACTTTTTATAATGCTAGTTATACTCATGATAGTATAGTTATGTTAGTTATAGTGTTACTGGATATTGTGACCAACAGATTTTTGATGATTTTTTATATGTGAAAGCCATGATAACTATTTAATGTTTTTGTTAATTTGTTGTGAATGTGTTGACAATGTAAATGTTTGCTGCTTTTAATATAAAAACAAAACTACAACGTAAACCATAAATATATAAAAATATAAGACATCCAATTATAAAAAGTAAATCCAAATTATTTCATATAAAAATAAATGTATATAAAATATTATACACTTTCGAACTTATATTTATTTAATATATAAATATCAAAATCATAATTATTTAAATTTATAAACATTCATTAATCTTCAAATTATTTAATATTTTTTAATAAATATGTTGGATTGACAATATCCACACTCAATTCTTACCAACCATAAACAAAATTCCTAGAAAAAATAGGTAAAATGTCCATTTCACCATCTATTCTTATTGTTTTATTGAATTTTGTGGAGGGTGAGGTGACAACAACAAAATCATTTTGCATGATAATGGGAAATGACTTGGCACTATATATATCAATCATTAAATTCAATCTACTGCATCATCTCCTTTAAGCTTGACACGTGTCATTTAAGTGGCTCTAGAGGATCTATTAAATTCTCGTGGGGACCGTTTTAACAACTTTTTAGAGTTCATTGTTTCTTTCTCGTACAAAATTATATTTTATGAAAGGCTTAGAAAACATTTCTTTCGTTGAAGATTCTATTATGTATATTTATTTTTAAATATAAAAATAATACAAATACTTCCACACCTACTATGTAACTACTTAAGATCCCCACCACCATGATTATTATTTATTTTATTTATTTGTTTCAACTTCATATGTGACGTGTATCTTCTATAATGAATACTATTTAGCCTTCTCTCTCATTTGTAGTTTGGAAATATGAAATATTTAATTATGTTTTATATTATTTTTTAATAATTGAAGAGAATTTGTAAGTTAGTTTAGAAATTTGGAGTTTAATTTTTTGATAAAACAAAGTTTTTAATAATCTCTTGAAGTGATTGATCAAGTTCAAATGAGTTGGCCATAGATAATTTGAGATGGAGAGATCTATCTTAGAAGCTACATAAGATGAACCCAACGCCTTTAATCAATTATGTCACCCCTTTAGACTATATTTATCTCTTTAATATATTAATATTTATTTTATATTATTCAAGGTAAATGAGAGGGTTTAAAATGTCAAGAAAAATATATTAATGATGCCTATTAAATAACAATAAATGATATAAAAAATTTTGCAATCCAAGGGTTGAAATTTTATAGTAATGCATTCAACAACTTTCAAAATGGAATACGAAACGATGGTGAACTTCAAACCAAGACAATTTAGAGTAAAACTACTTGAAAGAGCTCTAAAACTTACTTTTGTTTATGCCTAGAGAAATATTGTGACAACTTTCCTTCTTGTCCAAACACCCATTTTAAAGATTTGGTCCTACCATAGAAAAATCCTTAAGGTGACTAAAAAGATTGGCATCCTTTTCCACTTTACTTTTATCCCTCTTAAAAGATGACACTAAAACAAACATATTAATACTATTTTTACATGTATTTTACATGAACACTTGTTTAACTTTTTTTCCTTCTTGGATTAAAGATAAGAATTTTGAACCTTTTAATTCTTGATAAAAGAGTCTTACCTTGAGATGCACTATTAAGACCTTTTAAAGCACAAGTATTATACACTTGTATGAAATTTGGTTGGATTGGAAAGGAGCCATAATCTCTAATTTGATTAGCATTTCCCCCTTCTTTGGAAGCTTCTATAAATTGCTTTTGTTGCATTGATCTCTTATATGAACTTCATTGATCTCTTATATGTATTTCAGACATTTCTTTCAAATCAATCATTTAAAAAAAAATAGATATATCCCCCACCAACCTAAGTTGTAGATTTCTTAGATCTAGGTGACATAATTTTGTCCCCTTTACTTATTTTGTAATTATTTAGATTTCCTTAAATAAATACTACTAGTTTCAACATCAAGATGTATCCTTAATATGCTCAAATCCCCCTTAAATAAAAAAAATAAAGCTAAAACATATTCCCCCCTTAATAAAAAATTAAAGCTAAAACATATGAAGTTGAATCTTCTTAGATGTGCATCTAAATATATGAGGATATAAACTCTTTTTTTTAAATATATTCTACCTTCCTATATGGTTTAATTCTTTTATTAGTTTAATATTTTTTTGTGTCGGGTTAGCCACTTCATTGGCATGCTTAAGAGTACTTTTCTCATGGTTACTTTTTATAAAAAGGTTTTTGAAAATAAAATTTTAATTATCGAGTTATTTTTTGTTTATTTATTTATTTTTGTTGTGCTTTACAATAGATTTTTTGATTAAGAAGAAATAATTTTGAAATTGCTTTATCATTCTTTGCTAAAACCCTTTTGTATTTTTGTGTTGACTTAGTCATTAGCTCATTGTCTATAACTGGTTTTCCATTACAGTCATTCACCACCTACTACCAATTCATCACTTGTTGATGGTTTTTCTGCTATTAGTTCACCATCTATTGATCGTTCATTGACTTCTACGGGTTTGCTACACATCGTCGACTCATAATTGTTATCTAATGCTAATTTGCCTCTTGCTAATGGAAATGCTACAAATTGTCCTCCTTAATGTCTAGTTTAATGGGCGTGGATGTCTTTTCCACTACCCCAATGTCTCCTTCCTACAAAGGTTGCTAGGTCTTCTAGTAGTAGGCCCTCTTCTACTCCCTCTCATCCCTCTCATAGAGGAAAACCCTTACATTATTATTCTTCCTCCTCTTCCGTTATTCATGGATAGGAGGTATTGAAAAAAGAGGAATATTTCTCTTGTGTTTATCTCATATGTAGGTTCAATGGTTTATGGTCTTCCCTTCCAGATTTGAGCAAATAGGTTTTAGATTTATGGAGGCCCATTATTGATGATAAGATTGAACATTATCATTTTGCTAGGAGCTTTTTTGTGGCATCCTTTTAGTCTAAGAATGATAGGGCTCAGGGGTTGGAAGGTAGGGTTTGGTTGTAGGTAAGCATTTACTTTCTCTCTATCATTGGTAACATATTTAAGTAAAAGATGCATATTTCTTATAAGACAAATTACATTTTAGAAATTTTCATGAACTTAACTTATATAATTTGTACCCTCTTTTAAGATACTTATTCATTTTGAAATTATAAAAGAAAGGTCATATGGATATAAATTCAAAAAATAAATAAATAAATTAATATTAGTTGATTGTTGTTGTTTCTAAATTAAAAAGTGTGATATTTTTTTGCATCAATATTTCATATCACATGTGTGATCTATTATTGCGATTAAATCATCATCTCCACCTTTTGCACTCTTTCATATTTGTGGTTATCATGGAGTGTGATACAAAATATTGATGCAAAAAATTATTACACAATTGAATCTAGAAATATGTTTTCTTCTCCTTATGCACTCTTTCATCTAGACAATATATCACAATGTGTGATCCAAAATGTTGATACAAAAAACTATCACACAATTGTATTAAAAACATAATAATCACCAATATACATTATATAATCTAATATCATTACATTATTTATTGATGTTCAAGTGAAAACTATCTTATATAAAATTTATTAATGTTATTGTAAAATTAAAATTTTTTATAAGACCATTTGATACTTTTCTATGATTACAAATCTAACATAAATTTTTTTTTTAAAAATCATCATCAAATTAAACTCACCTTCACTTTTCACACCTAAAAAATCCATGACCATCATTATTTCATTTTCATGTATTAACTTGTCATTAGATAGAAGGGTTCCCTCTAATCTAGAAATAATGTTTGTGGTCATTTTTGGACATTGATATCATTAGGCCAAAACCAAGATCCTTTGTTCATTAATTTTTGGCTATGTTTTACCTAAGAAAATATTCAATGAAAAAGTTTATTTAATGCAATCATCATATTATAAACTTAGAGACATCTAATCCCACAATTTACTCCTATCTTGGGTATTTTTAGAGGCATAAACTAAGAATAATCTAATAGGTTGACCACTAGTAAAGGTGAGAACCCATAGACAACTAGGAGAAGGATCCTCACCCTTATCAATAAAAAACTTGGAAATCCACAAAGCTAAGCCAATGACTATCCCCCCACTCCATTCTCTATGTGACATATAGAAAAAATAAACATCTCTCCATGAATGAGATAGAGAAGAAGTGAGACAAAGGTCACTAAGCTTAACTTCTTGGAGAAACACAATATATTATTTCCACTTAATGATAGCATATTTGACTCCATATTTGTGATGTGGGAGTGAAATATCTATAGAATTCCATGACATAACTTTGAAGCTCATGGTCTGGTACAATTTAAGAAGAGGTGTCCTCTTGTGGGAAAAAATCATATAACGATTAACAAGAACAATGACTTGATCAAAATACATTGGTCTTTAGAAGGAGGTAAGGAGCAAGACATTTTCCTCATAATTGTAGGATGGGGAGACGAGCCTCACTCCACCTTCCTTGATTATGGTGGTGAAAAAGGGTCATAACCCTCAACATTAGCATATTTATCTTGGCTCCCCACATATCTAGAAGGATCTTTCCTTTTTCGGACTAGCTTACAACTATAAATCTAACAATATCTAAATCAATCACAACCAGCCCTTTCAGACCAATTTCATATCTTTTGTTTTGTTGAAAGGGTTGAGGGTGAAACTATAGACTCTCAATTACCTTATAAGTCGAAAGTTTCACATTTAAAAAAAACCTCATGTGTTTCTACTCTTGTTGGCCTTTGGAATTCTATTCCCAAGACAAAGGATGGTGGATCTTATAGAAATTAGTGGCATCAGGATATTTCACAATGTGCTAAATTTTTACAAGCTTATGGTAAAAGACTAGCATGCCAACATAAGCATAGATAAAAATATCTTCAAGAAAAAATAGTGCACACGAAGAAATTATTAAATTCCAATCCTAGTAACATCAATCCCCAATCTTTGATTGTTTCCTTGGAATCTCAACTTCGTAAACTTGATATCTGTAGGGGACAAAGTAGTGAAATAAGGGCCAAACTTCATTGGATTAAGGAGGGTAACAAAGGTTCTAAGTTTGTATTTAATTTTATGAACTACAAACATATAAAGGAGTTTATTGGAATGATGCAAGATGACCCATGAGTCACTCATATTAATATTGAATAGATTAAAAATTTATTCCCAGATTTTTATGAGAATCGCTTAAAAACTGAGGCACATGTGCAAGACAAACAAGTTTTTATAGAATACATTTTTAAAGATCATATTCAAAAGAAGATGGACAGTAAATATAGTAAATATTTAGATCATAATCTTTCTATGGAAGAACTAAAACATGTTTTTTCAATGCTTATAATAAGAGCCCCAGGATTGATGACCTCTCTATTGAATTTTACAAAACTATGTGGAAACATATTAAAGATGAGTTTTTATTTCTTATTTGGAAGCTTTGGAGGAAGGTTCCTTAGGGCCTAATATTAATAAAGGCTTAATCAAACTCCTTCCAAAGGGAACAATAAAAATTTATATTTCAGGTTGGTGCCCAAATACCTTACTTAACACTTTCTATAAAATCATTTCTAAAGCAATAGCTTCAAGAATAAAACCTATGATGAAAATGATAGTGAAACCTAAGATAATGAGATTCCTTAGTGGGGGTTTATTCTTGATAACACTATGTTGTCTTGGGAAACTATAGAGAGGGCTTGACAATCAAGATAATATGCTCTTCTTATTAAGCTTGACTTTGATAAGGCCTATGACAAGATTCACTAGAGATTCATCCTTAAGATGTTATAGTGGTTGGGTTTTGGACCTAAATTATGTAAGCATGTACAAATTCTACTTAATGATGCTAATGCTTAGCTAGTTATTAACAAGTCATTGACTGGACTATTCCCTATATAGAGGTCTATAAGACAAGGTTGTCTTTTGTCACCTTTCTTCTATGTTCTTTCTTTTAATGCTCTTGGTTATTTTTTGCAAAAATGCAACCAAATGAACTTGATCAAGGATGTATCTATTACTAATAATGTAGTGATTATTAACTCCCAAATTTTTTATGATAGTATGATCTTTATTCAAAACATTAAGGAGGAAGTTAATAATGTGATGGAGGTCCTTAATCTTTACTATTTAATTTCTAGTTCAAAGTTAACACATCATAAAACTGAGTTTCCTATGGTGTGTTCAGATCCTAATCCTCCTTGGAGCCCTAAAGAGCGGAAAAAAATAAGCATGGTCAAATTTATCACTACTATGGTATCCCCTTTGGGCTTGGAGTTTCTCTTTTTGATATGTGGAGCTGGTACCTCACTAAGTTAAAAAATAAACTTTACACTCGAAGTAATAAGTATTTTTATTTAGCCAGCAAGATCCAAGTGGTGAATTAAATTTTTCTAGCTTCTCATGTGTATTACTCATCTTATTGGATGTCATCTAATAAGTTTTATGATGATTTGATTAAAATAATCTACAATTTTTTATAGGTTAATTGGAATGGTTCTATTGGTTTTAAATTCACTTTATTGTTACATTTCACTCAATGACAAGCTAAAGGAGGACTAGGCAGGCTATTGGACCCCAAAACTCAAGGGGTTTATTTATCAACAAAATGGATTATGAGAATAGTGTTTGGGGTTGAACCATGGAAAATTTTGGTTTGTCATTGTATCATTATGGCTTCTTGCAAAGGAAAATGATAGTTTATTTGTTAGACAAGATTTTTCTTACTCCATTTTTTAATATCAAAGCGTCTTTCCCTTTACAGTTAATTTGGAAAGCTTGGAAAAATGCCAATAAATGTTTAAATTGGAAATGTAGTTCCTTGCAACATGGTTTCTGCTTTGGAACTTCACCCATATGGTGGAACAAGTTGGTTTAATATCATGACCAACCCTTAGTTGTTTCCTTCCCAAGAAAAGCTCTTTATCTTTTTTTAAGAAAGAATCCAATAGTTTTGGGACATTTGGGATTTTAAATCCTAAATAGGGCAGCTTGGAAAAGCATCCAAAATGATTTTGGATTAACCAATAGTTATAAAGGTTTTATTATACTTGTTAAATACTTGGTGCTTGTTGAGCTATTGATGAATATTTTCACTCCACTTCATTGTAACTTTTTTAAGGACTAGTTATAGCTATCAAAATATTATTATTTTTAAATTCTCATTAAAAAAGGTGTATTTGAATCTTCTTCCTACTATGTCATTAAATTTGAGACTGAACTTGAAATGGAAATGCAAAATTAAAGAGAAAACTTTGAGGAAACTTAGTGCTCAAGTTTGGAAGTCCAAATTATAGGCTAATGCTTAGATTTAACTCGGAAACTCTTGTCCTACAAACTACTAGTGGGTGAAAGATTGAAATTTATGAAGGTTTAACCACTTAACTATCATTTTTGTCAAAAGAGTGAAATTCTGAAACAGATCTTTTGGGGCTACTCATGGGCTAGAAAGAAATGGAATGCAACCTTGAAATATCCCCCTACTATTTTTGGTCATGCTCTAAGTTAGAGAGAATCTGTTTTGGGGCTTAGATTTCATAACAATGTTGTGGCTGACTTAGTGAGACAAACTATTTTACTTCATATATGGAAAATTTGATGTTTAACATTTTTTTAAGGTAGATTATTCATCAGGAATAAAAAATTCTCAAGTTTTACTCCAGGACACACCATCTTTCAAATTGTTTATTTGTGCTCTCAATTGTAGGGCATACCCAATGAAGAAGTGAAGGCTAGAAAGTTGTTGAATGCCATCAAATACCAAGTTTTTTAGCTTCATGAGAAAGACACCAATATGTGTTCTAGATAGATGCAATGGGTATTGAAGTTCAAAGTTTAATGATGTTGTTCATGATTGAAAAATATCTTTATAAATGTAATTTTTGTTGAAGTCCATTATAATACTTTTGTAACTCCTCATTGAATCCTTTTAGGGATAGGTATATTATTTGTAAGGGCAACATTTTGTTATATTTTGTATTCTAGAACTAGTTGGTTGATTTTCTTCCTTCTTTGACAACCTATTTGTTGTTATTTTAATTGTATCCATTTTGCATTATTGCAATAAAAAACATATTAGAAATTTGAAATAACATAACATGTTTGTTCCTTTTATTTTTAAACTATTATATATTTTCTTAAAAATATAACCTTGATTGTATACATTTTGTAGTTTATATTAATTTAAATAAATATATAGAAAGTTTAAATGAGTATATAATTTGAATTAGTAAACATTTTTATGGATCTTAAGAAATAATCAATATTTATTTTCATATGTAATAAAAATAATGTATATAAAAGGTCAATATTAGTCTATATTGTAAAAATATAAGAAAAATAAAGAAAAGTGTAACTTGAAAAATTAAAATTATTTATTTATACTCCTTTATAATTATTGTGGAGGGCATAACAAAAATGTAAAATTAAAGAGGAAAAAATAAATTAACAAGAGAGAATAAATTAAAGATTACAAAATAAACTACCAAAGCGCTAGTAAATTATAATTTTATACATAAAATAATATTACTTTTGATAACTTGATTGATATTGCACCAAAGAATGGTAAGTTTACTTGGAAAAATAGAATATTGGGATTCCTTTAGATAGCAGAAAGATTAGATAGATTTTTACTAACACATTGTTGGAAGCTGCTTCATCTCTCTGCTTCTACAGAAGTATTGTCATTTATAGGGTCTGACCACTATCCGATGCTTCTTAACATTTCTATGGATTCCTCAATTCCAGAATCTAAGTCCTCTTTTAAGTTTTAGAATATGTGGTTCAGGCATCCACATTTCCTTTCACTTCTTAATCAATGGTGGACTAGTGCGCCTTTTGAAGAGGGATCTAAAATGTTCCAATTTTTCAAAAAACTAAACTACCTAAAGAGGCAAATTAAAAGTTGGAACAAACATGTTTTTAAAAACATCTTTGCTCAAAAAGAAATAGTGTCATGTGATCTGTAGAAGATCCATTCTCATATCATTCAACATGGCTTGGATCCAGATACTTTTGTCAAACAAAAAGTTTTGCAGGCTGAGTGGGAGGAACTTTGTGGGAGAGAGGAGGAGTTCTAGAGACAAAAGTCAAGAGAAACCTGGCTTAAGGACGGTGACAAGAATACAAAGTTCTTTCACATGTTTGTTAAGAAAAGATGGGCTGTGACACAGGGCAGGTATGGAAGATCCAATAATGGATGGTCCAAACCTACAACTGCCAATTATAATAACAACAATTGTAGTGAAATACAACAAGATAATGATTCAAAATAGAATTTCATTCAACATGCTCGACTGTAAGGCGTTTTGGGTTTTGGCCTTATATAATGAATTTAAAAAAGTATCCAAGCTAGTCCAGCTCTAAAACACATAAGAAACTGATGGAAACACTAAGGTAGATCTAAACTTGAGCTCGCAAGCCTCCAAGCAATCTCCTTGTCTCCAAGCATGCAAACCACTAGCTCTGTTGTCACAATATCAAATAAACATCTGATCTACAAGATCTCCAGGATCCAATTATTATTATACTCTCATACAACCACCAATATACCATCATACCTTCCTAAACACCTACCCAAACTCTCAATATATAGCCAGCTAAGCCACAAGTTGGCCAATCAGGCTTTAATTACATTATAGGTCCAGTCTGGAAGATTTAAACCAAAACTAATGAAAGAATGATCAAAACATGATGCCCCTTTGGATTTAGGTCCTCTCATGACCCAAAAAAATTCCCTTAACTTTGCAAGGCCCCATCTCCTCACACGGAACCGTGCAAGAAGAAACACTCCACGTTTCGCATGAAAACTAGCAGAAAATAGGTCCCCGAGAAAAATAGTCATAACTTTTTACTCATAATGAATTAGGGCTTGCAATATTGGGAAATGATATTAATTTAGGTCCTCTTAAATTAATGAAGAGAAAAAAGGCTTATTCATTAAGGATCAAGGTATCCACTATGCACAAACAACACCAAAACTGTAGGAAAATACGGCTCCAACGACAAGTAAAACAACTCCAACTTTGAAATAGTCCATCCGATCCTTATGAGATCTTAGGAGAAGGTTCCAAAATAGTTCAACATCATGTAAGATTCTCACACAATGAAAAAAACAAATACAACAATTATAATGCAAACAACATAAAATAGGAAATATTTTTGGTTGATGCAAGATTGCTCTAAGCCCGAGATGCTCCTGCATCAGACACCCCAGGTAAATAAAAAGAATGTTCTCATGAACATTTCAAGGGAATCAGAATAGGTATGCCATATCTATTTTTAACCTATATCTCCTCTTTTCCTTCATTCCATGCTATCTTTACTTTATCCACTGTCACACTCAGCAAATCGGCTTGTCTTGCACGTTTCTCATCTTTTCTTCCTGCTACTGATAGATTCTGATTATGACCATCTTTTACAATTTTGATTACACCAGCACTTCGGTGAATCAAATCTTCTCCAGAATTACTAATCATCTTGGCATCATCTGCAGTCCTCTTTGTCACTAGTGCCATCATTTGCTGCACTATCTTTTTCAGAAAGTCCATCTGCCTCTTAATCTCTATAAATTCCTCAACTATATCATTCTCTTTTCCTTTCACATTCAGCTTCCTTTCATTCACAAGAATAGGCTCATCAACTCCCTTCTTCTAATTTTTGTCATAAGGACAACACCTGATAACTCCACATCCCTTAGCTCTGACTTCCTACAAAGGTAATAACTTATGCCTAGATCCACCATGCATTACCACATATGTATTTTCACGACCATCAAAAATAACATGTCTATCAAATTGCCAAGGTCTCCCAAGAAATAGATGACAAGCATCCATAGGCAACATATCACATAATATTTCATCATGATAAGGTCCAATCTAAAAATTAACCAAGCATTGTTCTTCAATCCTAACCTTAGACACATCTTGTATCCAACTAATCTGATAAGGATTAGGATGTTTCCTTCTTTCCAAATTCAACTTACTAACCATTTCCTCTGAAACAAAGTTTTCAGAACTACCACCATCAACTATGACATTACATACCTTATCCTTGCACTTACATATGGTTCTGAACAAATTTCTTCTTTGTATTGGTTCCTGGACACATGTAGCCAACCTCCTAGTGAGAAGAAATTCACCCTATTTTGCAACATTCTCAATGTTTTCTTTAGCAGTTAATGTAACTCTTTTCTTAGGACATTCAAAACTTCTATGACCTTTTTCACCACACTAATAAAAAGTAAAAGTGAACTCATTTCTCCGTCTCCCTCTTTGTCCAACATTGTAGTTATTAGTAGCTTGACCACTACCAAATCCTTCATCAGTCTTCTTAGGATTTCCTCCTGCAGCTATTTCATCAGTATTTCCACTTTTGTTTCTATTATTTTGTCTTCCTTCAAACCTCTTGTTCAACTTCTCCTCAATCTTCAATGCCATCTGATAAGTGTATCCTATCGTTTTTATCCGAACAGTAAGTAACTCTTCTTGAATACTAGGTCTCAAGCCATAAACATACCTACCAACCTTCTTTTATCAACTTCAGAATGACCAGTCCTAATTAGGAGTCTGTAAAACTCTTCAGTATACTCTTACACTGATTTTTTTGTCTACTGCAAAGCTTGCATATTCTTAAACATCTCCAATTCATAATCCACTAGAATGAATTGCTTCTTCAACTTGTCAACCATTCGGTTCCATCTAGTGATCTTTTTCTTTCCTCTCCTACTTCTTTCCAATTGAACTTCTCTCCACCAAATATTTGCATGACCTTTCAACTTAGTCTTTGCAAATCGAACTCTATCAGGATCTTCTATTTCTTCATACTCAAAGTATTCATCTATCTCATTAATCCAATCAATCAACTCTTCTAGCCTAAGGCTTCTAGCAAATGTAGAAGCTTCAATCTTAGGTCTCTTCCCAATTTTAGACATAGCTTTCAGGATTCTACTTTCTTCTGGATCTCTGACTTCTTCTATAGCTTCTTCAAATTGATCTTGTTCAAACTCATCACTATCATCCTTCAAGGTAGTCTTCTTTTTCAATTCCTCTTGCAGATCTTGCACTTATTTCTACAAAGCCCTAAAATCATCAAGACTGAATTCTCTAGCAGTTTCTTCCTCTGAGATCTCTCGAGCTCTTCTTGGAGGCATCTTCAATTCAAGGTCCTGGTGTAGATTGCCTCAACCTTGGTGCTCTTTCCACACACTCAAGATCTTCAAGCTTTGATACCACTTGACGTAGGGCAGGTATGGAAGATCCAATAATGGATGGTCCAAATCTACAACTGCCAATTATAATAACAACAATTGCAACGGAATACAACAAGATAATGATTCAATACAAAATTTCATTCAACATGCTTGACTATAAGGCCTTCTGGGTTTCAGCCTTATACAATGAATTTACAAAAGTATCCAAGCTAGTCCAGCTTTGAAACACATCAGCAACTGATGGAAACACTAAGTTAAATCTAAACTTGAGCTCGCAAGCCTCTAAGCAATCTCCTTGTCTCCAAGCATGCAAACCACTAGCTCTGCTATCACAATATCAGATAAAACATATGATCTACAAGATCTCCAGGATCCAATTATGCTTCTACTCTCATACTAACACCAATCTACCATCATCCCTTCCTAAACACCTACCCAAACTCTCAATATATAGCTAGCTAAGCCACAAGTCGGCCAGTCAGGCTTTAATTACATTATAGGTCCAGTTTGGAAGATTTAAACCAAAACTAATGAAAGAATGATCAAAACATGATGCACCTTTGGATTTAGGTCCTCACATGGCCCAAAAAAATTCCCTTAACTTCGCAAGGCCCCATCTAATCACACGGAACCACACAAGAAGAAACACTCCATGTTTCGCATGAAAATTGGTATAAAATAGGTCCCCAAGAAAAATAGTCATAACTTTTTACTCATAATTAATTAGGGCTTGAGCTCTTTGGAAATGATATTACTTTAGGTTATCTTAAATTCCTTAAGAGCACAAAGGTTGATTCATTAAGGATCAAGGTCTCCACTATGCACAATCAGCACTAAAACTATAGGAAAATACAGCTCCGACGACAAGTAAAACAACTCCAACTTTGAAACGGTCCATCCAATCCTTATGAGATCTTAGGAGAAGGTTCCAAAATAGATCCTCAACATCATGTAAGATTCAAACACCATGAAAAAAAAATTACAACAATTATAATGCAAACAACATAAAACAGGAAATATTTTTGGTTGATGCAAGATTGCTCTAAGCTCGAGATGCTCCTGCATCAGGCTGCCAATGCTATTTTTCAGATTACAGATTTAGAATCAGGTAAAGTTTTGAGGGAGGCAAAAGCCATTCAAGATGAGGGAGTAAAATTTTTCAAAAACCTTTTATTTCCACCCCAAGATCACCTGTCATTTCTTGATTTAGAAGAGGAATTGCTTTTAGTTATTCCACAATTAGTTACTCCCCTAGATAATGCGGGATTATTGAAGCCATTCATACTTTCAAAGATTAGAGAGGTTGTCTTTTCCTTTCCTCTGGATAAGGCTCTAGGTCTAGATGGATATACTACAACTTTCTTTCAGAAATGCTGGGAAATAATTGCTTTTGATCTTCTCTCTGCCATGGAAGAATCTAGGAAGCATGGTTATATGCTGAAAAACTTCAATACCACTAATATTGTCTTGATCCCGAAGTCAGCTTCTCCAAAAATATTTTCTGAATTCAGACCGATCTCTTTGTGCAACACAGTGTACAAGAGTTTTACAAAAGCTATATACTCACGTTTGCAAAAACTCTTGCCTAGGATCATTTCTTGAGAGCAGAGAGGTTTTGTGCTAGGGAAAGAGACAATTGAAGGTGCTTTAGTGGCTCATGAAGTAATCCATTCTATTAGTATGCAATAGATTCCATCATTTGTAGTTAAACTAGATATGATGAAAGCATATGATAAAGTAAACTGGAATTTTCTCAATAAAGTGCTTCTAAAATTTGGTTTTTCCCCAAAATGGTGTAAATGGGTAAAGGCTTGCTTAGTTGAAGCTTCTTTTTCAATTATCATTAATGGGGTTCCTTTAGGCTTCTTCTCATCCTCTCAAGGTGTAAGACAAGGAGATCCATTATCTCCTTCTTTGTTTATTATTATGGTCGAGGCCTTTAGTAGGATGATTACCTGGAGTCATGCACAAAATCAATGGAAGGGTGTTCAGATTCCTAGAACTTCTATTGCTATAACACACTCTTTGTTTGCTGATGATACTTTTTTGTTTGGGCATGCTGCTGTACACGAAGCTAGAACTATTAAGAAAGTGTTAGATCTCTACACTTCAGTGTTTGGTCAAAGGGTTAGTGCTCGTAAATCAAAAGTTTATATTTTCTTTACTAATGCCTTGCTATCTTCCAAGATTGTTAAAGCTTTGGGTTTTCAGCAAGATCTTTTTCCTTCAGTTTATCTAGGAATTCCCTTCTTTGTTGGGAATAACAAGTTGTCTTATTACAAAAACATTATTGATATTGTTGAGGGTTATTTTGGGGTGGATCAAGATAACCTTAACAACGGGGAGAAGCCTAACCTTGCTTAGGATACTAGCAAAGCTGAGGGAAAAGGAAATATTGTGCATTAGGCTAAGGAAGAGGGAAATAATGACAAAGATGATGGTATAAATGTTGTGGATAATATTGTTGAGGATTCAAGTAAAGATAGCTTTAGGGTTATGGAGGAGGAAAATCTAGACTCCCCTAGCTCTGGTAAGGAGAATAAGAAGGATGGCAGTGAGAGAAGCTCTGACAGAAAAAGGTCCCACCCCCTTTAAGATGACCTCAAAGAGATGGATTCACATGTCAAGAGACCCATTATTATGACCCCCCTTCAAATTTATAAGAACAAATTAATCTATAGCTATAATTTGGAGTGGGTGCAGAATGACCTGGTCGAATTGAAGGACAAATGCATCAAATTGGAGACCAAGAACATAATGCTTGAGGAAATCACTGATAATATCAGGAAGGAGACTACCTCTAATGCTAAAGCTGATGTTTTTGATCATGGTACTGAGTTGGATGAAAAAATAAAAAAAGTTGTTGAGATAGCCATGGTTCCCATTCAAGAGAAGATAAGCAAGAATGAAGCTATGCTGAAGAATTTGCCTGGTCTGGAAAATTTAGGAATGAAGTCTACTCTGGAGAACCTGAACACTTTAAGCAAAGTGCTGGAAGGGAACAAAGAGGGCCCTCTGATGGATAACATTGATTTGACTGTTCCCAGTCAGCAGATGGGACCGAGTACCAAAACAAGGTCCAATACCAAAAAGAAACTTAAGGTCGAAGATCAGGACATCATGAGGCTGAAAGATAATATCAAGACTATGCAGGCTCAACTGGAGGACTCTGAGGGCTTCTTGAAGACTCTGTCTTGATCTTGGTGCTGGTGGTCTTTTTCTCTGTTTTGTTTCTAGCTCTTTTTGCTTTTTGCTGATTAGGCTTTATTGAATATCTGGGATTTGTCCCTTTGTAGTCTACTCCTTTTTGGGGTAGCTAGTTGTTCTTTTGGTTTTACATGCCTATCTCTTTATATCTATGTTAAAGGGTTTCGGGGCTGCTTCAAAACCTATTTTTACTGTAATAAAAAACAAGTCATCTTATTGGAAGTCAATAGTGGACAAAATTAAGGGCAGAGTGTTAGCTTGGAAGTTCAGATGGCTTTCCTTATCAGGGATAATTCTTCTTATTAGATCTATCCTATTTTTGATTCCTAATTATTTTATCTCTATGCTTCATGCTCCTTCAACAATTCTTAAACAAACAAAACAGATTGTGAGTAATTTTCTATGGAGCAGCAACATGACTGGGCAAAGGAAAATTCCCCTAATATCTCTAGATGAAATGGTGTTAGACAAAAAAAGGGGTGGTGTTGGCCTTCATGATCTTGCAATTCGCAACAAAGCGTATGGAGGTAAGTTGGTTTGGAACATGATTAAAAATCCAAATAGTACTTGGTGCAAGATTACGCAAATGAAGTATTTGGATACCATGGATCCTATTCGCATTATATCTTCATCTATTCTCTCGCAAGGCTCTGAGGTGTGGAAATTTATTGCTCCCTCAAGAGAAATTATTGATCACTTTATATCTTGGGATATTAATAATGGTCAGAGGGCCTAGTTTAGGGAAGACTCTTGGAATGGCTTCCTCCCACTTGTTAGGATCTCTAAGTTTTCCAATGCAATTTAAATTTTCAAAACCACCTGGGGGGAAAAGTTTTTTTATTATGTCAATCATGTGGAGCCTCATTCTTAGCTAGTAATATGGAAAGATCCTAGCCTACTCCCTATCCCTGACTCCATTGCTAAAATTTTTAAGGAATTTTGAAAGATAGACAAGTTTTCTTCCAAGATCAGGAGGACAATGTGTTTTGGGCCCTGACACATGATGGAATATATTCAATCAAGGCTGGGTCAATAGCACTCAAAAGAGTGGAGGATATTAGGATGAAAAGGAGAGCATTTTTGTTTTGCTGGAATGATTGTATATTGCCTAAAGCTAGTTGTTTCTCATGGCTTGCTCTTAGAAAGAGACCGTTGACTAGTGACAAGCTGGAAAAATTTAATATTGCCAAAAGATTTAAGTGCTTGCTTTGTCAGCAGTTTATAGAGGATGTAGATCATTTGTTCCTTCAATGTGATTTTGCATAGCTCTATTGGAAGTTTGTTTTGAGAAAGCTAAACTTTGTTATGCCGCTTCCTAACTCACTGTGGCACCTCTTCGAGTCTTGGCCAACTTTGTATTCAAATTCCCTCTTGGCCTTTATACGGAAATGCTCGCCATCTATTATTATTTGGGCAATTTGGTGGGAAAGAAACAAACGCATTTTTAGACATTCCTCCTCTTTAGTGGATTTTGTTGTTGTAAACATTGAAAAGTCAATCTCATAATTGGTTTCAGTTAATATTAAGAATAACTCTTTGCGCATCTTCTTTTCTAGTTGGGATGATTCTATGCTCAAGGAGTGGAAATTTATTACTTCCCAACCTTCCTACATCTCAATGGCAATGTGCGAGGTACAAACAGGACTAAGATCAAATGGCTCCCCCTTGAGCATGGAGTTATAAAAATTAATTTCAACAGGGCTTCGAGAGGAAACCCGGGTAAATCAGGGATTGGTATTTGTTTAAGAAATCACTTTGGGACCCAATTGCTTTGAAATCCTCAACTATTCCACCAGGAATAAATAATATTGCTGAAGCCATAGCTTTATTGCATGGGTTAGTATTGGCCAGCTCCCTGAAGATCTCCCGAGTCCATGTCAAGGGTGACTCATTGGTTATTATTCAAGCATGTATTAAGAGGACAGCTATTAATCATAAGTTGTCATATATTTTTGTCCAAATATGGAGACTCTTGGATTCTTTTGACATCTGTACGATATATCATACATATCGAGAAGGCAATTGTGTTGCAGATTTCCTTTCAAATTTGGGGTGTGATTGTATTAATTTGGAAGCCCATTCTACAATAGATTCTTTTAATTCGAATAAGGGGCTCATTGATCTTCTAAAAGGTGAGCAATGTTTAGGTAAGGAAAGGTGAAATAGCCAGAGGAGCTAGCCTCGAGCCACCAGATCACCGGGCATGATTAGAATGGATCCAGTTGAATCTAGGCATGAGCCATGAGTTACTCATGTATTGGTATTATGTGGAGCGGGATATATTGGGTCACATGATGCTGCTTGACTTCTAAGAGTTTCATAAAGAGTAAATATTGGGGATAACCTTTCATGGTGAAATCTAGGGGCCACCATGTTTCTCCAAAAGCAATTCCCTGGACCAGGAAGGCTGTGGGTTATTTATGTTGATCTGGGTGTTAGTGGAGCTGTAAATAACATATTTGCAAAAAATGTACTTGATGCAGTGATGCATTTTGTAGCTATTGCATATGTGGGAGAGAGCACAATGGATTCTCATCACAATATTACATCAAAACCATTGATAGTACAAAAGGTGATGACTATACATAGTGTGAAGAAATTGATATATTCAAGCACATGTGCAACTTATGGAGAGCCATTACTGAGGTAACTCCTCAAGTTCCTATTAAATCATATAGGTTGGCTAAGAAAATGGCAGAGGATAGAGAATCTTCTTTTCTACTCTTCATACATTTCCACTCTATCTATGAAATCAGCCTGAAATAGAAGAATCAGATACAACATGGCACATGAAAAATGGCTCTACAAGAAAAAGACATGGGCTACTCTGGAACTAAATCACAGGATCTAACAACAATTTTAAGGAGAGAAACATACAGCTTGATCAATGTATTATGTTGGCATACTCTTCACTTTGTAGTCACCATCATTATATTTGGAGGGTTCTTGAGAAAACTACAAGCAATCTTTGCAAAGGGATACAATTCATTGACACATGGAAGGATTGTAGAAAATAGAACTCCAACTACCCAAGCACTAAACACACTACAATGATAGTGGAATTATTGTCTCTTTCAGATGGCAAAGAGGGCATTGCAAAGGCTACCAGGTATCTCTGTTCAAATAGTTCACAAAAAAAAATGATTTAATTGGGCAGCATATGGATTTTAAGTTGACTGAGGCTGACATTAACAAAGGATTGGAAGTGTCTGGGTATGCAGGGCTAGAGCCAGATCTTCTATTTTTTGGGGTTCCTTGTATGGAGGGAAATTGGGCATTATTAGGAAATGAGGGTTTTCATCCTAGTAATTGGGCTATAATGGGCATTATTTGGATATAACTCTATTGTAATTGGGCAGTGAAATGGGGTTTTCTTCCTAGTTCTTTCCCTATGGAGCCCTTGAACTAGATTTTTATTTAATAAATTTATATATGGTAGCTCTGTCTACATTATTTCAAAAAAAATAAAAATTACTTTTGATGGTTGTTTTTTTTGAAATATTTGAAGCTTTTTTTATTAATCTATAACTAATTTTTTAAATGGTTGTCATAAGAAACTTTTATACTATCATGTTATCTAACTATCAAGCGAATGGTGAGAGATATGGAGAGCAAGAGCGGTGGGAGGAATATAAATTCAAAAAAATGGGTTTCAGGGAGCCACAGGGAGAAAGCGATGAATATGAGGTGGATGATCCTCCCAAGTACACTTTGGCAGAGTTTTTTTTGGTGTCTTGGGGGTTTGGAGGCTTTTTTTCATGATTCTTCTTGTTGGCATTGCCTATGATGCTTCAGATTTGGGGGGAAGTTGGTCTTTTCCTTGACTTTGCTCAATTTGGCTGGGAATCTATGTTTATGGTATATTACTTGGATGATGCTTTTGGCTGATGATGTGGACACTATTTTTCTCTTCTCAGGCTGCATTGCATTTATGACTCTGAGTTATTGGTGATCTTGGCGGGTGCATTGTCTGGTAGAAGTTCTGTTGTGCTCTCATTTAGGTTTTATGTTATCTTTGGTGACACCCATGTGGGTGGGGGAGTTGGTATGGTTCCTATTTCAGATGGGATTCACATGCATGTTCGATACTAGGTCTGGATGGGGAGGTCATTCAAAAGTTGTTTCTTGGAGAGATTTTTCTATAATCGACATGTTCCCAATTATTTTCTACTATGGAGTTCGGTTGTTGTGATTCACTTTGTCTCATGTGGCATGGATGTAGTTATTGTGGCTGTTTGGGAAGGGTGGTGTCACCTTGAGTCCCTCGTGATTTGTCTACTTGAGGGCTTTATTTTTTCACCTAATTTCTCCCCTATGCTTAGTGAGTCATATTTTGGTGGTGGGGGATGTTTATTCTTGGATTGTGCTCTTGGTTTCTTTTCTATTCGACCTATTTTGGTTTATGAGAAATTTTTTGAGGTGTGTTCCTCTCAATGGAGCCTTTGTTTGGTTGTAATGGTTGATGCCCTTCTTGTTGATGTGATTGGAGCTGCTTGGTGCTTTTCTTGGGAATATGATTTGACATAAATCTTTTGTTGTGGCTCAGCTATTTTAGGATTGGATGCAAAGATCTTAAGTGTTGGTTTCCTCAATATTTTTTTCCTCCTTTTGTGTGAAGATGCTAATTTCATGGTTTGGAGAAGTTGTTGTTGTGGCTTTAGCTTTAATTCCATTTCTTTTTGGGCCTTCCTCATGGGCTTTATGTTTACTTTTCCTTGGGAGGGAGAGAGTTATTTTGGTTGGTTGAGAGATATTTGATGAGGCTGTGCTTCTTAGGGGTTTTTTTGGTACTAGATTCTTCTTTCTGGTGTTTTTGGATTTTGATAGGAATGGGTTTTTTTAGGAGGGATATTTGATGAACCTAATTTGGTCATCTTCCCGACTTTGGTCTGGGTTTTTTTGGCCCATATTTTGAGTAGCTATAGTTTTGGCTATGTTATTTTTGAGATGGATACAAAGATATTTGTTGTTGTTTGTTGCAGATTTGGTCTCTGTTGTCCTAGGTGCACAAATGATTCTCTTTTGAAGGTGTATCTAAATGGAAGCAACAATTTTATTGGTTTCATTATTTATCTATTTCTTGGGGTTAAAAGGAAACCCTCCTCTTGGGTGTTGTGAAACTCTTGTTATGCTTATGGGTATGGTAGGGTTTCTATTTTCTCAAGATTACATATAGTCTTCTTCTCTGGTTGTGCAGCCATGAAGGTTTTGGCCTCTCTCTGGTATCTTCATTTTTCTTCTTTTAGGTGGGAGAGATGCCCCTTTTATGTTTCTAGTGCTAGGCCTCATGGTTTTGGACTCTTCATTACGAAGTTGTTGGAGCTTGGGGAGGTTAGTTTTCTTTTGGGGATGGGCTTTAATAATCTTGACCCTCTTTTCCTCTCCTCTTTGTTATGGGAATTTGTTGACTTGATGCTCTTAGTTCCAGTGCTATTTTGACTTTGATCTCTTTGTGTGTTTTTTCAGACTATCTCATTTAGATGTGAGAGATGTTTATTCTTTGTAGTGAGTATTGGATCTATTTGTGTTGGACTCCTTATCTTTTGTGATTGGTTTCTTTCATTGGATAAAGGTGGTGGTTGGTTCTTATTTTATTAAGAGAGGAGGATTTGATAATATTGGCCCTTCCCCCTCCTTGCTTTTGACCAAGGTTTCTTTTCTAGAGAAGTATACTCTTGGTACTTTTCACTCTTTTGGTATTGGTATTGAGTTTCTTGGTGGAGATTTCTTGATCTTAGAGTTTTTTGAGTTTTGGGGGGTTAGATTTCTTTTGAGAGGGTTCTTTGATGATCTCAACCACCTCTTCCTCCCTTCTCTATTTTGGGTTTTTCCTACCTTGTGTCTCTTTTCCTATGCTAGTTTCACTTCAGAGATGACTTTGGGAGATTTCCTCTTGAGGGTGACTAGTTTCCTTTCTGGTTGGTGGGTGGTGATGCATGGTGTTGAATTTCTCAAGAGAGGGAATGTTGATGATTTTGGGCCTCCTGCCTCCCTTCTCATCATGGTTCCTTTCACTCTAGATATGATATGCCTGGGTGCTGATGGTGGATGGTTTATTTTCTATGTGTGGGTGGGGGCAATTGGTTATATGATTTTTAAGAGAGTGAGCTTTATTGTTCTTGTGTCCCTTTACTCCTTCTTTATGTAGATTGTGAATTCCCACCTTCAGTGTTTCTTAGCTTCAGAAGATCAATTTTTGGCTAAGGTGGTTTTGGTTGTGATCAAGGAGGAGCATTTTGAGAGGTTGGGACTCAATGTGTGTCCTCCTTTTCTCCCCATGCCTCTTCATTGGATCTCTTGTTTTTTTCCCTATTATTTGATGTCAGGTGAGAAACGCTTGGTTCTAGGGTTATTTTTTGGGGTTGGTTGTGATGATCTTCTGAGTGGAAGATTTATTGCATTCATGACTTTCCTTCTCTCCTCTCTACTTTGGCTATTCATTTTCCTCTTAGTTTCTTTTGGTGTAGTTGGCCTTGGCTCTTTTGTTACATAGATTGTGGTGGATTTGGTGTGTAAGCATTTTAAGTGAAAGTGTGTTATTGTGCTTACTTCCTTCTCTTCCCTTTGCCGGGCTGGAGCTTTCATCATTTTCCATTGGTTTTTATTTTGGCTACTTTTCTGTGGGAGGTGGTGGGTATTCCTATTAAGTTGGCATCCTGTGTGGCCATTTTAATCTTGATGCTCCTTTGGTTCCTCTCTTTGGTTCCTCCTATTGAGATGAAGTTCAGTGTTTCTTTTGATGGTTCCATTGAAATATCATGTATGATTTTGGGGGCCATGTTAAAACCTAATTAATGTGGTTTGGGGAGCCATCAAAAACCTTTGGGTCTCTTTTCTTATGAGATTTTCTTGACGTAAGGCATTGACCTCTTGTTGGGATCTCTTGGGCAGCTGTGTTTTTTATAATATGTATTTTATGGTTGCTGGTTGTTTGCTAGCTTTGGATGATATGCATCTGTTTCAGCATCTCATCTTATTTGGGTTCCAAATCCCCCTCAAAATCTGATTGTAATAACTTTCAGGGTCCCATCAAAACCTATTTTTTCCTTAATCAAAAACTAATTTATTTAATGAACGACATGAATTTATTTTTAGAATTTAAAAATATCAATTTAGATTTCATAAACTTAAGTTTTCAAAGATTTAAGATATCTATGGTGTCTTTCACACACTAGTACATTTGAGGTCAAATCTTGACGGCCATTTGTCAGATTTGCAATGCTCATTTGTCGACATTTTGATACATGTACCCGTCATTTTTGCATTGGAAATTGTGACAGAAGAGACATCCATTGGTTTACTGACACCCCATTACGTTAGAAACTTGCACATGATAACAACTTTATTTTGGCATTTCCTGCGGTCCATCTCTCAGAATTCTGACACAAAGACCTATCAAAAATATACAATCATTGTCAAAACTAACTGTCAAAAAGATATCCTTTTTGACATTAGAATTGTTGGAATAGCGACAGATCTACCACCAACTTTTGACAGATAAACCCGTTGGTGACATAGCATTACTGTCAGAATAGCCTGTCAAAAATTGCATATTTGCGACATTTTAAATGGCAGAAGAGCGACACTAGGGCAGTATATCTCTGACAGGTTTCCCTGTCGAACGTATAGCATTACTATTGCAAGAATTGTTGTAAAGTATTTTTCTCTGACATTTTATCTATCAGATAGGTGACATGTTGGCCTATATTCCAACGGGAAGTGATGTCAGATGTATAGCACTTCCATCAGAATTAATTATTGTCAAAAAATCGACGGATATGCACATTAAAGATAACACAACTCAAGAGACCATCATAGGTTGTCTCTTTCTTCGGTCTATATTATTGACATAATGTTTTACCTTTCATTAGCTCATCAAATCTGGGGATTTGAAAGAATTTAATAGAATATTTTCATGACAACGTATATTATTTAAGTTGACGTTGCACAAATTTATCTACTTTGCACACTTGTAGACTATGAGGACGGTGATAAAGAAGCATGGCCATGGGAGGAGATGCCTCTTTATCACCATCCTCATAGTCTACAAGTGCGTGAAGTAGATAAATTCATGCAACGTCAACTTAAACAATATACGTTGTCATGAAAATATTCTATTAAATTCTTTCAAAGCCCCATGTTTGATGAGCTAATGAAAGGTAAAACATTTTGTCAATAATATAGACCGAAGAAAGAGACAACATATGATGGTCTCTTGAGCTGTGTTATCTTTAGTCCTAGCTATTGGGTAAGGCCTGGAAGACTTATACATGTCAATCATCGAGAATAATCATCGCCTTGCATTTATGTACACTACACAAATTGATCCCAGTATCGCAAAAACATTTTACACTTGTACATCTCATCAATACTGGAGGCATAAAATAATTTTATACGATCACTAGCACATTTCATGCATGGATGAGAAATAGTATCCAAAGTTTCTAGATAACCATTTTTTAGAAGAGGAATGAGTAGAGGCCAAATAAGGGATAATTGTGAAGGTTTTATAGATGTAGGTTACTGAATCATCATCTCTACACTAGTACTCAATCTGGCCTCCACTCCATATACATCTTCTCAGAATCTAAAAAATCTCCATCATTGATTACTGTCATTTTTTCCGCATCTCCGTGGACTGAGACCTTAAATTATTGAGCTTCTCTTTGTTTCAAGAATAGTTTAACATTCTCTACTTAACAGGGCCAACCATGTGAAGGTGGAAGCTCACTTGGCCCCTCCTAGGAGCCTCTTATGACCCTTTATGACATTTTAAGACCTCTAAGATGTATTCTTAGGGATCATAAAGGGTCATAAAGGGTCATAAGGGGTCCTGGGACACAACAAATGAGAAACATAAATGTAGGCATCATGGTCACAATTTTTTGGAGACACAACATAATTGAGTGTTTTCCCAGATCATGCAAAGTAGTGGTTGCTTTGCATCACCTGGGAATAGCACTCAATTATGTTGTGTCTCCAAAAAATTGTGACCATGATGCCTACATTTATGTTTCTCAGCTATTGTGATATCTACATCACAGTCTGTCATTGTTGTAGCAACATAACCTATATTCCACAACAGAAAGGAAGACATATTTTTAGCCCGGGTCTGGATCCTACCCCAATTGTTGAATGATCTAGGGCTAGGCTAGAAAGATGTCTTCCCATTCTATCTACAACATTGTGTCCATCCATGATCTCAGGAATATCATCATCTTTCCACTCTTCATTTGCCAAAATATACTGCTTCTTCAAGCTTGCAGAGTAATCTTATTAATAAAAGAACTCTTGCCAACATTAGGGTACCCACAGATCAAAATAGTTGATGTTATTGGTGCTTGTGCTCAAGGATATCGATTCACTATTTTGAAACGGCCAAATCATTTTTATTTTGATTGTAGAGAAAAGGAGTGGGAGAAAATGAGCGGGTGAAAGCTAATCAAGCGCAAGAGGAGGCATTGCATTTTATTTGATCATGAATGCTCTCTGAAATGACCAATCATGTTTTCTATTCGATTCTTTTTGGTGCTATTTTTTCTAATATTCAGTAGATAAAAATCATGGCGGCAACCACTTAGCCATATTTTTGATGTTCCAGGTATTTTACAAAGATACAGGTATGTGGATTTATCATTCAGTTGCTTGGAGTTATTGGTCAAATGCAAATATTTTGTCAAGTTAAAAGGGCAAGATATTAGTTTGGTGTTTTTGGTTTATGTTAAAAGTTGATTTGGTAAAATCCTCAAAAAACACACTACATGTTCTAAAATGTAAAGAAGTTGAATGTTAAATGTAAGATATATATCTCATCCATAGTAATCACAAGAAAGGACATGAAACTTATAAGGAGATTTACCAATCCAAAAATATAAGTGAATAGGAAACATGATTGGTACCTTATGAATTGGTTTTTGAGGTGCACAATCTTCATCAATCTCCTCACAACAAGACCCCTCCTCATGAAAAATGCATTTAACACAAAAACAAATCTACAAAACTGAACCAATGGTATGTTTAGAACAAAGAAATAGATTGATAATAATATGCTGAAAATTCTATTATGTTTAATACATGCAAAAGGACCAGTCCCAACAATTCTTAAACATAATTTATCTGATATGATAATAACATGCTAATCAAACTAATAAAGGTGTTATCTACATTTAATCTTCCAATTACTAATTACACAGAAAACAAATTTACAAAACTGAACCAATGGCATGTTCTTCGTGTGGTACAAGGAAAATTTGGCTATGAAAAAAAAGTGAAACGACCTCATCATTTTTATTTCGATTGGATAGAGGATCCCTAGCTCATGCTTTATCTCCATTATTTGATGTTATTGGTGCTTGTGCTCAAGGATATCGATTCACTATTTTCAAATGTTTGGATCATTTTGGTCGTGACTGTTCCTCTAGTACACAGTCAGAAAATGTCTAATGATTATATGTAATGTTGAATGGATTAAATGCTTTATTCTTGGTAGAAGTGAATGGAAGGAATAGTGTTGGTGTTAGGTTTCATTTATTATTGAATTTAATGGTTTCCAAAATGTGTTGAGGAGTTTGCTCCTTGTTTAATGTTAACTGTTCCTGTACAATCCACTCATACAACAATGAAATGCCATGTGATTGAAAATTTCATACAACTAGTCCTTTGGTGTGTATTAAATACAATCTAGTCACTTATTGAATGCTTTGGAGACTACTATTTTGACTGTCCATGCGTTATCAGTGACTGAGATTCATTAAAGGATACAAAACCCTTCATTTTGGGGTTATTGTGTGTGGATTCAAATGTAGGTTTGATTTGGTTAATGTTTAGAAGAGATCAATAAAGTATTTAAAGACAATATTACATGTTTGGAGAGGTTTGAGAGGCACTTATCATGACTTTACCTGCACAAACAGCGGCATAGACTAGTTTTACTAAGTTTCCTTTCTCTATTTTGAGGTTTCCTTTCTCTGCCACAAGGGTACAGTCAGAGGGTTTATTGACAAAATGATCCTTCGAATGGTTACTATGAATATGAATGATTTGATATAGCATATTGCTCATTTTACTTGAAGTTTGGAATAGCTTGTGCAAGGGTGAAAGTAGTTTTGATCGTCTTGGCGTGACTATTCCTCTACACAATCAGGAAATGTAACTGTCTAATGATTATATGTAATGTTGAATGGATTAAATGCTTTATTCTTGGTAGAAGTGAATGGAAGGAATAGTGTTGGTGTTAGGTCTCATTTATTATTGAATTCAATGGTTTCCAAGATGTGTTGAGGAGTTTTCTCCTTGTTTAATGTTAACTATTCCTACACAATCCACTCATACAATAGTGAATTTACAAAACTGAACCGATGGCATGTTTACAACAAAGAAATAGAATGATAATAATATGCTAAAAGTTCTATTTTGTTTAATACACGCCAAAGGACTAGTCCCAACAATTCTTAAACATATTAGTTATCTAATATGATCAATTGTTAATAAAGGTCTAATTCTGTAGACTGCTAGCACGAAGGAATACTTGACCTAGCCAAATCTTCCTTGTACCACACAAAAAAATGTGTGATAACTATGTCTACTCCAACCTTAATTGTTTAAGAATTCATCATATCAGATAAAGTATGTTTAAGAATTATTGGGAGTTCTATTAGACCTTTTTTGTAAACATGCCATTGGTTTTCAAATGTTTGGATATCCATTTTTTTGAAATGTTGACTGTGGTTATCAAATGGATAGTCCATGAGCTTCTAGCTAGGTGTCATTTATATTGATAGCTTAGGGCATCAAATGTATTGTATCATTGATAGTTGAGACTTTGTTAAAAGGAAATAGGACAAAGAATGATTTTGATTTAGTTTCTCTATTTTGATCTCTAAGTGGCTTACAGCCCTATAGAAGTATATGCATATTTATGGATGCAGCTGCAGGATACATAGCAGCTGATAATTCACAAGAAATCCATGCATCCAATTTGAATAGAAATTAATACAAAGAAATAGGGTCCTCCAATGGCCCAATCATTCAGACCTTGACTGTCCCCTCAACCAATGACCCTTCAAAACTGGGTTATCATGCAATCAGTGAGTGATCCTTCATTCTCCTGCTCTGCCCTACAACCAAACATATTGGAAATACACAATAAAATGATAACAAGTCTTTCAAAATCCCCCTTCCCTCAAGGAAAACTATCAACCATCCCTTCCACATAGCATTTCACTGTTGTATGAGTGGATTGTGCAGGAACAAATAACATTAAACAAGGAGCAAACTCCTCAACACATCTTTTTTGTGAACATGCCATTGGTCCAGTTTTGTAAATTTGTTTTTTGTGTTAAATGCATTTAAATGAAACATTAATCATAGTAATAATATACTTAGTCTATTAGTAATTGCAGATTAAATTTCCATAATACCTTTATTAATTTAGCATGTTATTATAAGATACTAAAGAAGACCTGCTATTTGTCAGAGAAATCTTCACTGTCCCCCACAATGAAGACAATGAAGATTGACCTCCTGCCCCACAACAAAGAACATTGTAATAAGAATAAGATATAATATAGTGTTAGAATAAACTTTAAACAAAGACATGTAATGCTTAAGTTAATGATCTAAAAAGCTACAAATATAGGAATTGAAAAAGAAGATAGTGCTAAGAAACATTTTCACAAATATGAAATGTGAGGAAAAGTAATAACATTAACAATGCCAAGATTCACAACATTAAATTTCACCTGTTGATGAGTTTGTGCAGTGGGTTGCCTAGCATCAAAAATATGTTGAGTTGCATTTGAGCTGTAACTAAGAGTATCATGTAGAACAGACCCTAAACTTTGAAAGTGTTCTCTAGCCTGGCAATTCAAAATTCAATTTAGGCAAGCATCAGTAAGTGAAATAAATTATAGACATCAACATCAACATCATCATAATCATTAGACATAAATTATAGACATCAACATCAACATAATCATTTGGAGGGTATTCGTTTTGGATAGTACTATGTTTCTTGAAAGTTTTTGTGATGCTTCTAAACTTTAAAGACATATTTTATGGCTTAATGATAATATAGATTAGTTTTTTGTTTTCTGATGGAATGTGTTGATCATTCATGGTCTTGGAGAAACTTTTGATTTTTTTGATTCTCGAGTCTTGACATTGTTTCTTAATGTGATATAGACTGACCACAAGATGGTTCAGTTGGTCCTCTCTTTCTATTTAATCATTTGTCTTCTTCATGGTGTAAGTGTCAATATGTTATAATCCAACCAGTGTGTCATACCCCCGCTTCTGACAAACCTCACAACATGAAAATCACAGCCAAAGACTTGGGTGATCAGCATACACAAACAATGATTACCCTTAGGAAACAATGATCATTAATATTCATTAATGGCGGGCAGTGATTCCTTGGTAATAAAGGCATTGACAACATTCATCATCTTAACCAAGTCATGGGTGGTGATCCTTGAAATAACACAATTAGTAAAAGGAAATAACAACATAACATAATTTGGAGTGAGGAAGAAGGAAAATTGGAAAACAAAATATGGAATAATCAGGTTGGAATTGGAGAAGAATTCAAAAATAAACTTGAATTAGAAAAAAGTCAAGTTATCTGGTTCTTTGTTTGAGGCTAGGTTCCGGTTCTACTTTTGTTCTCCTCTGGGTTCGACTTGGGTTCCTTTGGTAAGAAATTGGGTGCCTGGGCCAATCCTGGGTGCACCTGTAGTATTATAAATATGATACACGAGGTATTTTATTCATAATTTTATAGGCTAACTCATTATTATGGTAACATGGGTATGACCACACTCCATGCTTTATAATGGTACCCAACATGGAGTGTGTTTCAAGTGAAGTTGAGCCAAATGCTGACCATGATGGCTATGATCATGGTGAAGATGAATATGAATATTAAATCTAAAATATGGCTTGTAATTTGAATTTTCATTGTGAATGAAGAAACTATAAATTCAAGTTGACTCATTCTATGTTGTAGTATATTTGTTCCCTAGATCTACCATATTATATATGTGTATCCTGTAAGGGACATCTTTTGCTCATCCATGTATCAGAGCTCGGTGAGAGTTCTTAGGAGAAAGACAAGATGTTAGTGGGAGATGGAGAATTCAATATCAAAACACCCCTTGAAGCCTTGCAATGTTGAGAGTAGGATAAAAGCTACACTTGAGACCCTATATAAGGAACAAACTTATTGAGCTTCACTTTGTTTTGAGAATAGTTTTATATTTTGTACTAAACAGGGCCAGCCACGTGAAGGTGGAAGCTCATTTGCCCCGCCCCCCCCAACATCACTCTAAATTCCCCGTTAACATCTAACATCCATTCATTATTTCATCCATTAATAAAATGTAACATTCATTAATTATCACACGATAACATTCATTAACATTCATTCACACATTAATAAAATGTGACATTCATTAATTATCACACAATAACATTCATTAACACATTATAAAATTTATGAACATTCACTACCACAGAATTAAATTCATTGGCATATAAAAATCAATCATTATCAATTAAGGTGCATAGATGCCAATCATTTTTTTTTTCTTTTGATTTCTAGTTTTTAAGATGTAATCATTAAGATGAGTATCGATATAATCATGATGATCATCTACCCTCTCATTAGATCTCAATGCACGCCTAGTTCTCTGTTGATGCAAAGGGGGGTCATCTGTAATAACATATAAAAGGGTTAAATTAAAAACATTTTATTATAATTAAAAACATTAAAAACATTTTAAAGTATTTCAATACTTTACAAGCCATAATCATATAGCTCTTTACCTGATCTAGTCACATCATCAACATCGAGGTCAATTTGTTTGGCCTCAGCCTCAACCTCAACATGCTCATTAACAACGGCCTCTACACTCTCTACAACTACAATACAAATTGTTACATTAATCCAAACACCAATTGCAATTAAATTTGTATTACTACACCAATCAATTTAAGATGTTTACTTGTATTATTGTGATGCACATCCTCATTGTCATCAACATGCACAGGTTGTGTATGGCAAGAATCGGCGGGCTGCATTTCAATTTCATACACATTCATGTTATCATTTTTTTCTTACTTCAAACAAATTTACTCACTTTATGTTGGAACTTAACATCAAATAAACTAATTGGTAAATAATTAAATTTGAAATATAATCTATTTAGCTTACTTACTGCGATGGATCCATCAGTATAACCTTGTGCACTTCTTATTCTTTCTGCCATGGTTTTATAGCCTTGTTGGAAGCCAATTCTCTTGTCCTCTTCTATGAGACTTACATTGAGCTCTGTGCCCTACATTTTTTCTTGGTATCATCAAATTTTATTTTATTGTTTCATCAAAACAAAAAAAGATTTCAAATTATAAATAAATATTTAAAGATCAAAGAATTATTTTCAGTGTTAAAAGCCATCTACAAATTGTATTTTTCCTCATTCAATTCTGACAATATTAACACTTACAACTCATGCAACAAGTTTCGAATAACCGCCAGAGCCTAGCTTGTGTTGCTCGTGCTTTTGCAATCTTGCCTTTATTGTCTTTGATGTGTCAGGCAATCTATGAAGAGATTGAAATATGTTAGTTCATATAAGTATGAAGAGTATTTAGTACACAATTACATTCTTAATAGTATTACATGCCTTCTTCTGTTCTCTGGTGGTGTATTTCCTTTTTTTACTTCAGTTTTCTCATTTGCATCCAGAATAAGAGATTTCCACTCTAAATCAGGAATGCAAGGGGGGCATTGGTAATGTGGGTTTTTGGTTAATGTACACCTGTACTGGTCCCTAATATACCTCAAACATATCCTGACTCTTTGAAGGAGATTACCCTTCTCAAATACACGAGGTCCAAAAACATTTGTCATACTCTCTACGAGATCATCCTTTAACTTTTGGTTTTGCGTTTTCCACCTTTTAAGAAAGAAAACAATGTTAGATTAAAAAATGGATGTAATGATAACTATCCTAGTAATGATATGAAATCAAAATAGTGGATTGGGGTTTTAGTTTGGATATGATGTTCCACCCTATACAGATTGTATAGTAAAAGAAAGGTCCAATCTTTAAAGTACCTGGAAGTTTTTCTATTTTCAAGGGAACTCCTTCTTCGCTCACAAGCAATATGAAATCCTTCACCGTTCTTGTACTAGCAATACTAGTACATCTAGGAAAATCACCATCAAGTGTTGCATCCCCTATTGCATAAATTGAATTGATTACGAAATGGCCCTAAGAAAGAACACTTCAAGGAAAATAAACATATATAGAATGATAGAGAAAATAAAATCTATGTACGAGTAGGTGGTGCCATGGCATCTATGGCCATGCTACGTGTTACCGACATTGCAGGATGCAATACATCTGAGCCTGCCATCATATGAGGTGGTGATAGTAAATGATCATTGACACATGCTGAAGAATAAGATTGTTAGAGCATAATAAAACTAGTGATTAGCATGGACAATATTGTTAAAGAGTAAAAAAAATATATAGTCCAACATGCGATCTACTTGAACCAGCTGCAGTACCCTCATCATGGAAGTGAGGATCAAAATTATGCTAAAAAAGATGTAAAAGAAACACATCCACTTATTTTTTAATGACATAAAAGACTACTATAACATAAAAACTATTATTGAACTTTTTTTATAATTAAAAATTACATTAATACTTACTCGATAAGTTTGAGATAGGTGCATTAGTTTAGTTGCTCTCTTTTGTGACTCAAGAGTCGGAGGGAATATAGATGCCAATTCAGCCAATCTTTTTCCAATTTTGTGGAGGCATTTTTTAATTACAGAGGCCGGCTCATCACAAGCACCCAAATCAACAACTAGGTCCTTGTCAAAGGACTCCTCTTCAAGGACTGCGGGTTCCTTTCCCATTCTCTGCTGACCACCTATCTGTGACAACATATTACTAACACTATTACAATTAATCTGAAACAATGATGAAAAGAATATAACAAAAAACTTTATTTAACATTTTTATTCTATCTAATTTGTAGTACAATAACAAAGAGGTTTACCTATTGGGAAGAAGTGCATGCATGATCATCATTGTCCCCACTACGTGGTTGCTCCATATTGTGGTCTTGTGTTATTATTTAAAGTTAACCAATAATTAGAAAGGACTACATTAATAAATTTCATTAGAAGATTATGATGGAGATGAGGTGGATGGTGAGGAGACTCTCTAAATGTGCTTGGCAAAAAAACTCAATTATTTAATGGTACATAGTATGTACCTGCACCCTAATGATAGTGACATCATTTGTATCTATGAATAGATTCAAACCATGAACTATAAGAACCTAACAATGGGACTAACAAAGATACAGCCTAAACAAATCTTGATCATATTCCATCTTATTGTAAGGCCCAAGAAGTAACTCTATCTTAAAGCTACACATTCCTCTAGATGAAGCTCAAAGGTCAGGTAGCTGAAGCATAGCAATACTTGAATGAATATAGGAATAATTTGATGTACAATCATTTGATAGCTTGGTTTGTGGGTTTTCCACATAATATTTTCCCTTTAACCACATTTATAGTTTGAGAAAATCAGAAAAAATTGTTTCATATTTATATTATCCTTTTGCACTAGCACACTGCCATCAAAATGCATAATCATTGGTCATCTCAAGAAAATTCCTATTGATTAGTAGGATATCCTTATAATTTTTATTTTTTTAAGCCAAAGTGGACAAGCCACCATAATTTTATTTGTATAAACTGATTCAAGGACTCACCCGTGGAAGAATCAGTAAGAAACCCCAGAGTCATAATCAAATACAAAAAAGATGATATTTACAATCACTTCTTTTTACATCGAATCACTTCATTTTACATCCAATCAACTACATCACAAAAAAATTTCCATTTACTACAAACACCCCATATATTTGGGGATTGAGGAGATGAAGCCACAAGAGCAAAAATTTAAACCATCTGAACCAAAAGCACCTATTCACAAATGTCCATGGGACTGGCAGAAGAGAGGTGCCGCACATGGAACCATGCTAGTTCCCATCCTCGAGGAGGACCCGAAGGATTGATCGATTCCCAGCCATCGTCGGGAGCCAAAGCCATCAAAGGGTCATTTGATGATAGGGCCAATGACAGAGGGACATTGAGGTCTGAAACCCCTGCAGAAGCTGCAATATGTGGTGGAGGACAAACCAAAGGCAATGGAGAAACAAGGAGGTCCAAGATGACATGCACAAGATGCCTGATGTTTTCTAAAAGATCCAACCCTAACACAGGGCTTACAATTTGCAGGTTAGCTCGAACAGTAAAAAAATTGCTCTGTTCCATAGCCCATTTGAAACTGTCGAATGCCATGAAGTGTTCATGGTTGGACATCAAATCATGATGAGAAAAAATCTTGCCCACCAAAGCTTTCCCTGACCATAGGTCATATTTTTGCAAAGCACTCATAATCAAGCTCTATTACTATGTGTGGATTATTTCACACATTATCCCTTTTTGCCTATTGATTTGACATACATTTTTAGAATCATTATGATCATATTAACCCTTGATTAAAATTTGAGCCATTTTTGCATCAACAAGGGCAACCTGGGAAGAGTGGGTCATAAATTTTGTGATCCTATAATTGGAATTATCCCCTTTCATGCTAAGTTAAACCAAAATTTGAGTTGGAGTTTGGTATGGTGATTTTAAGTGGGATTCTAAATTCAAAGTTTCCCTACTTCAACTCTTGAGCCCCAAAATGGCCTAGATAGGTATATAAGCAATGTTACCTCTCCCATTTTGGACATCCACTACAATATCATCCATATGCAAGAATTCAATCCATCTTCAAGTGATCAAGCATTCAAGGAGATGTCAAGTACGTTCAAGAATTCATCTCTTCGTGGAAAATCATGTTTATCAATAATATATCACAACACCTTTGGGATCCCAAAAAAACCACTATGTCAAGGATTATGTAGCCTAAATTGGCTTAAATATGGTAGTCTCTAATGAATCTACTAAGACCTAGATTGAGAGTGATTCCTTAAACATCATTACTTGTTTGTGAGGGACACAAACTCCAAGTTGGACTATCAAGAATTTTATTTTGGATAGTATTAGCATGATTAATTCCATTGTGGATTTTAAAATTTCTCATATTTTTCATGAGGGAAATCATGTCTTCTATTTTATCTCTTTAGATCTTTGTGGATTTGTACTATTGCACCAACACTTGTAATCTTATTTTAAGAAGGACATGCATCGTCAAGGTATAAGAAACTTATCAAGCCTCTTCTACTAACAATGTACTTTTATTCCTTTCATATAATTTCATTTTAATTTCAAGGTTAGCTCCTAACCAGGGGTTTAAATGAGAAAAAAACACTTTATCCCAACATTTTCATTATTTTTTATATGTAGTTGACAAGTGTTAGAGCTCCAGATCTAGAGTTTGGAAGACTTAATAGTCTACTTTAGATATTGGGTCATGACATCAAATTTTATAAGTAGAACAAGGGAGACTTTCACCTATAGGAGTGAGTCCAGTCACCCTTGTCTATCTAGGTTTCCCCTATTAGGTATTTTGGGCTCATATTTTAGGAACAAGTTAGTGGTATTGTCTGATTCCCAGACCTGGTTCTAGAATTTGACTATCTAATCTACTATTTATTCTACATCCCAAAAACACATCCTTGCTACATAATCCACTTCTACATAATACATTTCTTCATTCCACCTTCCACATATAGTGAAGGAGGACCCTTAAATGCCTTCAAGGCTTGAGTCCATATTGAGCCCGATGGGTTGTTCTCTTTCCTAATGTATTGATTGAGAAATAGGCCTAAGTTTCCTAGTTTACGTTTACAAGCTAGCCAACCAAATGCTATTTTTCACCTTATAATTCCATAATAAAGATATTATGTGTTAATCAGGAGATATAATGGTATACACAATGAGTAAAATAATTATGATCTTAGAACTCTTAGGAGTGAAAAAGTAAGGTTGAGTTTGAATTAATGAGATTTGAAGGTTCTTTTAGGTTATTTTCAAAATTATGCTAAATTATCAACACATTTTTATAAGGGATTTATTTTTATAATAATTCAAATAAAAAGTTCTATATGCAATAGTATTCACTTTAACATTTAAAAATAAATTTACTACCAATTAAAACTATGTGTATGAATTTTCTCTAGGAATTTTTAATTAAGAAGCAATCTTATTTGTAGGATTACAAATTCTAAGGGTGAATTTATGACAACTTTTAAAAAATACCCAGCCATATGAAATGTGCATATGTTAATAAAATTGTATCAAGATTAACCTTATTTTTTAGTATATATTAATAAAAGCTCCTTATAAACAACAACCCAAAGGACATAAAATCAACAACAACAAAAAAATATATGTATCTTTGGCACATTAACCTTATTTGTTGTCTTCTAGAACACAATTAATTATTGCAAGAATACATGTTCATAAGAATATGCATTTTTTTTTATAATGAATATGTTTCAATATTCAGATTGTATAGCCTCGATGAAATTATTTAACCTATTATCTTATGTCAGCAAGATTATTTAGTTCCTTGAGCTATAATCCCTCTCATTTGTGCAGAAACCCCAACTCTTGCATCATCTCCCATAATATATGTCTTTCTCCTACCTATTACATGTTTCTCATCCTCACTATTCTATGTTTTTGTCTACTTCCGATGAAATGTTGCCTTCTAAATTTTTTTTCAAAGATGACCAATGCATATCAATAAGTCTCAACATTAAAAAAGAGAAAAAAAAGAGTAGACAATGCATAAATAAATAATTCCAAACATTAAAAATAATTCTCACAAAATTTCCCATAGGAACTCTGAAATAAAATAATCTCTCGATGAACATTTCTATGGTAGACATGCTTGCCAAATGTGGAAGAATGCATATTGACTTTTGTTCATGGGAAGCTAGATCATCATGATACCTTAAAATACCCAATATATCGAAGAGGTCATGATTGCAACAACTAGAGATAAGAGAGGAAAGAAGTAGACAAAGAGGCAAAGACTAGAAGGAAATAAAGGGAATCCAAAAGTATAGAGCATTAAAATATTAAAAAATAATGAGGAAACACAAAGCATTTAAATGATCAATAAGGAAGGGAAAATGTAGGGTATTAAAACAATCAACAATAATGAGGAAACACAAAGCATTTAAATGATCAATAAGGAAGGGAAAATGTAGACCATTAAAACAATAAACAATAATGAGGAAACATGAAGCATTTAAATGATCAATAAGGAAGGGAAAATGTAGAGCATTAAAATAATCAACAAGATAGATGATGAGAATTCATCCACTAAACATTAAAATATATCCACTTATTCGATGACGCATAGCATCAATTTATCCCCATCTTCCATGTTTAGTTCATTACAAGTTTGTTCCCCACATAGGTGGTGCCCATCAAACATAAATGACATGGAGTAGAAATCAACAAACTACCTATCACAATAGGCTTTCATTAACTTCCTAAGTTAGGTAATTCATTTAATTTTTAAAATGTCCCTTGACCTTGACATGATTGTTCAAGAACTTCCCTCATCCATAGGTTTCTTCTCTTCCTCCTAGTTATTGGCACCTAAAGTTACATCATTATCTACACCAAACACCGAGTTAGCCAAAATCTCCTAAAATAATGATGATTATTAGAGGAAAATAGATCTACATCTAGCTCACATCAGTTGCAAAGGAGGCAACAGAAATAATGAAAATATAGAAATGCAAAATGGGATTCAAAGCTTCCACATTGATTCATTGCGTGGTGGCCCATGAAATTCTCAAATACTACTTAGATTACTCTGACTCTTTGAATACCCTTCACATTCATAATATCACATGTTACTTGTAAGTGTGAATATGACTAATTCACTTTCCTCTTTTGTAACTGTCTAGCATTTCTTTTTGTTTACACATAATATTCCATTGTGATGTGGTTGTAGAGAATGCCTCTCAACATAATTAAATAATTTAATTATAAATGACGTGTTTACAAAATTTAATAATTATTATATTGTGATATTTCTATTAGGATTTAACTATGTAGTTTTTTTGAGTCAAACTCATTGACCCATGATTCATTGGTCAATGAGTTTGACTCAAAAAAACTACACAGTTAAATCCTGATAGCAATATCACAATTTGACTTGCTGGGGAAAATATCTCCTACTTATCAATTATTATATTGATTAAATGTGTATTTATATATGAAAAATATAAGTTGGATAGAGTATTATATTCTATATGAGTTTATATAAAAATATGAAATAATTTTTATCTTTATTTATAATTGGATGTCTGATGCTTTTATATATTCATGATTTAGATTGTGGTTTTATTATAAGTAATATTTTTGTATTAGTATCTTCAAAATTATTTTCTTTTCAATTATGCCTCATATATTTTCAGTCATTTGATTTGATGTTTTAATATTAAACTTGAATTTGTAGTAAGTTTTTCTCGCTTTTTAAAAAAAATACAAACCCCACACACACAAACACATGATAATTACAAGATATTAGAAGAGAAGAGAAAAATGAACTAAAACAAGGAGAAAAAATCAACCAAACCATGAGAGTAGAACCATGGAAGCCTAGCTCAATCTCAAAAAAGCTAGCCTTGAACAAAAACAAAGAGGGGATCCATGCTTAACTCAATTAACACCAAACTCAAGGTGAAAATTATGAAAGTCTTCAAGAGCCGGTACTAAAAAATTATAATAACAAAATAATGGAACCAAGCTCAAATCGACCTTAGACCTAAATAGCCAAAATTGCAAAAGAGGGGAGTCGTGATCAACCCAACCTTAGACTTAGTAACTAATTTCCAAAGAGCGTAATTGGTCCATGAGAAGAACATATCCCCAATATGGAAGAATCATAGCATGAGGAACATCATATGACAAGCATATAGCCACATCGACAAGACAAAAAGTAAAATACAACTCCTGAGAGAAAAAAAGAAAAAAGGAGCCCAAATATTTAACTTGAGGATCATTTGTTAATGGTAATCTTCTGAACCCTTTTGAACATTGGCAACTTACACTGAGAAGTTTGAAAATGGGTGATTCAAACTCCCTTATGCAATTTGTTTGGGTTTTGTGAGGTTTCACTAACCTTGGCTCTTACTGCCATTCAAATTTCTCCACTTTAATTATCTCTGTGTTTTTCTATTTCTCACCACTTTTTCATTTTTCTTCTCCATTGTCGATAATCCAACTTCTTTTTTGATCTTTTCAGTATTTCATTTGGTTTTCATACTCTTTATATTACTAATAAGATCTTTATTTTTAAAGAAAACCTTTTCTTCCTTATCAATATATCAACCCATTTTTCAAACTCTATCAATAGTTCCAAAAGTTTTGACAACTTCCTATATTAAGGACACCCTTTTTTTCTTCTTTTGTTTCATTTACCAAGAATCCATCCTTCTTTTAGCACGCATGGGTAGTGGATTTGGCTTGGGTTATGGGTTTTCTCCCTGTAGGTCTTAGGTTTGACTCCAAAGCCTATATTTTACTCGATGTGTCTGGTAGGTGGACTGCTTGGTATATCCCTAGGGAATAGTCTCACCTTAGCCTGCCCCAAAAATAGATGATGGGCTAGGTCGTGGGGATACCTAGTGGAATTTTTTTTTTTATCCTTCCTTTAAAACTTTGTTCGTAAATATGATGGTTTTGTAAACTTTTTGATTCACATATATTGATGCCCTTTGTGTTTTGACTTTCAACTGCATTGATATTTTTTTATCTTTTTCAAACTTTATCGATAAACCAATGATTTTTAAGAACTTAATTGATAAACCAATGAGTTTTAAGAACTTGTCCAACTCTCAACATTGTCATCTTGTTTAAGATTTTAACTTGCCTCCTTGACAAAAATGTTTCCCCTTCTTCTAACAATGTCAGGGGTTTACCGGGTTTTATGAACTTCATATACATCTATTTAATGAAAAATTCATATGAAAAATGAATCTTGTCACTACTAAATTTTAGCCTAAGTTTTGACGTGAATTAGTCAATTTTTCAATGCACATTAGTCGACCAAATGACCATTATTGTTGTCAAACTTTCTTCGTCACTTATTCGACACCTTAAATTGTTGTTGAATATTCAATGCTTATAGTTGTCAAATTATCAACTAATCCAACGTCAAAATAATCAATTCAATCATAAAGAATGTCTGACATATCTTTCATCAAGTTCGACCAATGTTGGTCGAAATAATCGTATGGTTGGTGTAAATAGCCGACATATATTTCTTCATTTTTTACCACATATGGTCAAAATATCGATCGATGAATACGTTGACAGTATAGCATTGGCGTCAAAATTTAAGGTCATTTTGTCAAAATATCAATGGTTAATTATGCCGAGAGTGTTGGAAACTGTAATTGAAGCAATTGTTGTATTGTCATTGATGTCAAACCTTAACTGGTAAGACTGTTTCTATTTAAGAAAGTATTATATCTATTTGATTGTTGAGAAGGATGTGGGCAAGGTTGATAACAATAGCACCTAAGGAAAGGTTGAGTTATCTTGATACTTCAATGGGTACTTGATTATGTGGCACAATGATAAGATAATGTATTATTTATCTAAGTAAGAATGAAGACTAAACAAGTAGGATTAACCGAGTAAAAGTGAAGAAGTTTAGTTTAAGCTGAGTGATGTTATTGTCGACCGAGCTAGTATATGCCGAGTAAATTTAATGTTGACCGAATATCAGTTAATTGTCGAGGAAGCTAGTATTAGCCAAGGAAACATTTTTAGTGGTGACCGATCTTTCCAGTGAAGACCGAGGAGTTGAACATAGTATTGATCGAGGGTTAGTAATTTACATTTGAGGAAGAATTCAGATTCCTAGCCGACATAGTTGAATTCTTGGATTATGTAAATCATGTTGAATTTATTTATTGATTGTATGGAAGCATTTAATGCATTGTAAAATGCTTTATTGTAAATCTATTAAGATATTTGAGATGTTTCTAGAAGGATAGATGAAGAACATAAAGTTGGAAGGATTCGATGAATCTGACCTAATCCTAAGATCTACGGAGGAGATTAAGCAACAAAAGTTGTATTGACCTAATTGAGGAAGTATTAAGGAAACCTAAGCATGAGGTTGAGAGAAGAGAGGATGTTGGAGTTTTTTTTGATGTTATTGACTATATAAGCAAAAAAGGTTGAAGGAGAAGTGTTGTGATTTCTTGAAGGGATTTTCGAGTAGATCAGTGATGGAGATGGAAATGAATCACAGCCAGTAAGCCAACATATGTGTATGGAATTGGATCTGATATTTGCAAAGTGAGTTGTATGTTCTCAGATCAATATTATTGTTACTTTCTAACCATTGTATCAGTCAAAATCCTTTTAACCAAGGTTGACCTAACAGTCATTTGTATAAATCCTTTGAACAAGGTTGCATTATAATGGAATGTATGTAAGTCCTATAAAAAGGCACACTTTTAACAGAGTGGTTTAAACCCTTTAACCAGGTCACACTTGACAGTGTGTTTGTAACCTTTGATACGGTTGGCTTTTCACAGAGCTCACTTCAGAAGAGTGAAAATATTAGTAACATGTTACGAAGTTGTTTTTCCCAAATTGGGTTTCCACTATAAATCCTAGTGTCAATACTTGTGTGAATGTTTTGGTTTGAACATTTATGTGTTTTTCAAGTTAGATACTATTGGCTAGTGGACTGCACTGTTATATGTTTTTGTTCTATATTCAGTAATGACCGAGTAGCTGTTGGTTGTTAGATCTGATTTGTTGAAAAGTTTTGAAAGTTTATTTATACATTTGGACCTGAGAACAATTGATTCACCCCCCTTCTCTATTGTTCTAAATTATATTAACAATTGGTATCAGAGTTGTTGGTGCTTACAGAGGACAAGTTTAAAGGTACTTGAAGTAAATGATCAGGATGTATAAGAAGGAGGTACCGAAGCTAAATAAGGAGAACTTCCTTGCATGGAAAATTTTGATGAAGCTACATCTGGCTTATATTGGTGATTCAGAAAAGTATTATGTTGAGCATGATTATGTTACACCTTTTGCACCTCTAACTGTCAAGGAGATGAGAGCTAAACAAGAGCACAATCAAGCAATGTTGGAGATTGCATCTGTCCTAAGCTATCTGGAATTTGAAGACATCAAAGACTGCACAAATGCAAATAAAATGTGGGACACTCTTGCAAACATCTATGGTAGTGACATAAATGTATTGAGGGAAAAATCTGAGAGCCTAAGAGGTAAATTTGATGAAATGAAAATGCAAGAAGGTGAGAATATTGTTCAATATTGTGGTAGGAAAAAAGTTGTAAGTGTTATTAGAGGAGAAAATGGAACTATTGAAGATGAAATTGTAATAGGAAAAGTATTGAGAACTTTGCATCCTATTTATGCCATCAAATTTTTAGCAATTAAAGAATCTAGATGTAACCCTAATAATGCTCTTACTTTGGAAAGTTTGGTTGGTAAGCTTACTGCTTTTGAGCTTTCTAACTATGATAACTTCACCATTGCTAATGTTGAATATGCTTTTAAGTCACAAATGGTTCTAAGTAAGTCAAAGAAAGAGAAAGAAAGATGCATCAGTGAAAGTGAAAGTGAAAGTGACACATCTGATGAAGAACTTGAGGATCTTGAAGCTCTTATGGCTAGAAGATTGAAAGGGGGAAAAGGAAAGTATAAATGTAAACTCCCTATTATATGTTTTTCATGTAATAAAGTTAGTCATATAGCTGCAAGATGTCTTGATAGGGATGATAAGGATGAAGAAAGAGATAGCAAGCATAAAGAAAAAAGAGAAGACAAAGGTTACCAAAGGTACAAGGAATACAAAGGAAAAGGTAAGAAATCCTGCTATATTGCTGAAGAAGAGACTAACATTGATAGTGATGATTTTGAAATTGAGGTAGTCTATGTTGCAATGAAAGATGAGTCTGATGAGGATGAGAAAACTACATTGATATCCTATGTGAACAAAAATGATAAATGTATTATTGACAGTGGTTGTTAACACTACATGACTGGTGACAAAAGAAAGTTTGATACCTTAGATCATTATAACGTTAGAAGTGTAAAATTTGGTAATGATGCACCATGTCCTATTAGGGGTAAAGGATTGATTAAGCTAACTAATAAGATCACTTGTGAAAATGCATATTGGGTTGAAGGTCTTAACTATAATATGTTAAGTGTTGCACAGCTTAATAGCACTAGATACCAAGTGGAATTTCATCACAAGAAGGCTAAAATATTTGATGCCACTGGTGAACTGATTGGAAGTGGAGAGCAGACAAGAGGTAATTTGTTCTATCTAGACCTATCTGAAGAGACATGTATGATTTCACAACTTGATGATATATGGTTATGGTATAAGCGGCTATGTCATGTTAACTTTGATAATCTAGTAGAAATTAGTAAGAAGAAGAAAGTGAGAGGACTGCCTAGAATGAAGAAACCTGAGAATGTAATGTGCAAACAATGTCAGTTGGGTAAGATGACAAAGTCTATTTTCAAGAGAAAGACTTTTACTTCTAAGAATGCTTTAGATTTGGTTCATATTGACCTTTGTGGACCTATGGGTGTACAAAGCTATTGTGGTGCTAGATATTTTATCCTGTTTGTTGATGATTACACTAGAATGATGACTATAATGTTCTTAAAAGAAAACTCTAATGATTTTCAAAATTTTAAGTGGTATTTGGCTAAGGTTGAAAAGGAGACATGTAGGAACCTAAAGTGTCTGAGATCTGACCGAGGTGGAGATTTCATATCCAATGAGTTCAATCTATTTTGCAATGATAGAGGGATCAAGAGACAGATGTCTGCACCTAGAACACCTCCACAAAATGGTATAGTAGAGAGAAGGAACATATTTATCATAGATTGTGCAAGAACACTGATGATTGAAAAGAATGTTGCACAAAAGTGCTAGAGAGAAGCTATAAGTACAGTTGTTTATACCCTTAACCAAGTATAGATCACAAAAGGTACAAATATCACACCTTATGAGTTATGGCACGGGTATGCACCTAATGTAAAGGACTTTAGAATTTTTGGAAGCAAATGCTATATACTAAAAGATAATAGAAATGGAAAATTTGATACTAAAAGTGATGAGGGCATATTCCTAGGCTATTCGACAAAAAGTAAAGCTTACAAGTGTTTGAACTCTAACACTAACAAAATTGTGGAAAGTGTAAATGTCAAAGTTGATGAGTATGCAGAGAAAAATAAAGCTGAAAGCAAGAGAGAACTAGAAGATTATAGATCTTTTATTTATATAGAAGAAGGAGAGGCAAGTGACAAACCTGCACCTGATGTAGAGTCTCAGGTAAGCAATGTTGAGCAATAGGAAGAACATGTCGAGTGACAGGAGAATTTTACCAAGTATTAGGAATAGGTTGTCGAGCATTCAGAAGTTGAATCTGACAATCTTTTTGGTGAACCTGAAGAGCAAGAAGAAAGGAGAGCAGAACCTATTTTGGCATAATATGTAAGGAGACATCACAAGCCTAAACAAATAATTAGAGACAAAGATACTAGAGTTTTGACTAGAAGCAAGTTAAGAGACCCTACATGTTTGCTATGTGAATTCAAGCCTAAGATAACAAGGGAGGCATTAGAAAATGAAGACTGGATACAAGCAATGAATGAGGAGATAGACCAGATAGAAAAGAATGATGCCTGGACTCTGGTGCCGAGACCAAAAAACAAAAATGTCATTGGAACAAAGTGGGTGTTCAAAAATAATCTGAATGAGCATGGACATATCACAAGGAACAAAGAAAGGCTTGTATGCAAAGGCTATGCACAAGAAGAAGGAATAGATTATGGGGAGACATTTTCTCCTGTAGCAAGATTGGAAGTAAGACCTTTACTTGCATATGTTGCCTACAAATATTTCAAGGTATACCAAATGGATGTCAAGTCTGCATTTTTAAATGGTATATTAGAAGAAGAAGTGTACACTAAACAACCAAAAGGATTTGTTGATCCAAACAAGAGACACATGGTTTGCAAACTGAATAAAACACTATATGGATTAAAGCAAGATCCCAGAGCATGGTATGAGAGGCTCCACAACTACCTGATACAAATTGGATTCTCAAGGACAAATGACACAAGCAATCTGTATATGAAAGATAAAGGTAAAGGAATCTTGTTGGCTAAAATTTTTGTAGATGATATTATATTTGGTGGACAAGATGCCCTATGTAAGAAATTTTCGCATGAAATGCAAACTGAATTTGAAATGAGTATATTTGGGGAGATCAAATTCTTTGTTGGTTTACAAGTATATCAGATGGAGAAAGGTATTTTCATCACCCAATCTAAACATATTCATAAGATACTGAAAACCTTTGGTATGGAGGATTCAAGGCCAGTAAGTACTCCCATGGCTATTGGACAAAAATTGTCTAAGAATGATGAGGTTGATGAAGCAAACTAGACTTTGTATAGGTCCATGATTGGAAAATTGTAGTATGTTGTTCACAGCAAACTAGATATTGCTCTAGTAGTTGGGGTTGTGGCAAGATTTTCTACCAATCCTAAGGAAACTCACATGATGGCTATCAAAAGGATAATGAGATATTTGAAAGGGACTATTGATTATGGATTGTACTACAAGAAGCATGAAAGATTTGAACTGAGAGTGTATACTGATGCTAATTGGGTAGGAAATGTGGATGATAGAAAGAGTACTAGTGGTGGAGATTTCTTTCTTGGATAGAGATTAGTTTCCTAGACAAGAAAGAAACAAAATTGCATTTCTCAATCTACAGCTGAAGCTGAGTATGTGGCTACAATAGTGAACTGTTCAAACTTGGTATGGCTAAAGCAATTGTTGGTAGGCATGAAAGAAGAGATCACTGAACCAGTTGTCATCTACTGTGACAACATAAGTTCTATCAACATATCTAAGAATCCATTAATGCACACAAAGACCAAACACATCGCCATCCAGTATCATTACTTGAGGGAACTGGTACAACATAAAGAGGTCAAAATGGAATATGTGAATACAAAGAACAACTAGCAGACATTTTCACTAAAGCTTTACCTAAAGAAGCTCATGAATATCTGAGAGGATAGTTAGGGTTCTTTCCCTAACTAATGCTGCCTAGTCAAGCTAGGAGCACTACATCAAATGTGCTGCAAATAATATCTAACAAATTGATGCAGAGAAAGGTCACACTTTAGGAGCAGCCTAGAGTTGTGAAAAGTACAGCAAAGATGATAATCAGTCATAATCAAAGATGACAGAGGGAGAAATATTGTTACTAAATTGAAAAGATGACATCTACATCTAAAGGATGTATGTTATAGTTATTTCTTTGGCATTATTGTCAAAGAGGGAGATGAATAAGATGAAAACACATGGTGAGATTTCATGGAAGATCAAGTAAGAGGGAGAGATTCAGAGAGAAAAAATGTTATTTTGTGGACGGTCATATAAGCAAGGCTAATTGATTCTACATCAGAATGAAGCTAAGGATATTATAAATATTTTTCTGATGGATAGATAAGTTTTAGATTGGTTGGTGATTCATGTGTTATTCATATGGTGTTTCCATCAATGCCAAAGAGGGAGATTGTTGGAAACTGCAATTGAAGCAATTGTTGTATTGTCATTGATGTCAAACCTTAATTGGTAAGACTGTTGCTATTTAAGAAAGTACTATATCTATTTGATTGTTGAGAAGGATGTGGGAAAGGTTGATAACAATAGCACCTAAGGAAAGGTTGAGTTATCTTGATACTTCAATGGGTACTTGATTATGTGACACAATGATAAGATAATGTATTGTTTATCTAAGAATGAAGACTAAACAAGTAGGCTTAAAAGAGAAAAAGTGAAGAAATCTAGTTTAAGTCAAGTGATGTTAGTGTCAACTGAGCTAGTATATGCCGAGTAAATTCAATGTTGACCAAACATTAGTTAATTGCCAAGGAAGGCAGTATTAGCTAAGGAAATAGTTTTAGTGGTGACCGAGCTTTCCAATGAAGACGAAGGAGTTGAACATAGTATTGACCAAGCATCGGTAATTTACATTTGAGGAAGAATTCAGATTTCTAGCCAACATAGTTGAATTCTTGGATTATGTAAATCATGTTGACTTTATTTATTGATTGTGTGGAAGCATTTAATGCACTGTAAAATGTTTTATTGTAAATCTATTAAGAGATTTGAGATGTTTCTAGAAGGATAGATGAAGAACATAAAGTTGGAAGGATTCAATGAATCTGACCGAACCCTAAGATCTACAGAGGAGATTAAGTGGAAAAAGTTGTATTAACCTAATTGAGGAAGTATTAAGGAAACCTAAGCATAAGGTTGAGAGAAGAGAGGATATTGGAGTTGTTGTTGATGTTATTGACTGTATAAGTAGAAAACACTGAAGGAGAAGTGTTGTGATTGCTTGAAGGGATTTCTGAGTAGATCAGTGATGGAGATGGAAATGATTCCTAGTCAATAAGCCAACATATGTGTATGGAATTGGATCTGATATTTGCAAAGTGAGTTTTATGTTCTCATATCAATATTACTATTACTTTCTAACCATTGTATTAGTCAAAATCCTATTAACCAAGGTTGACCTAATAGTCATTTGTATAAATCCTTTGAACAAGGTTGCATTCTAATGGAATGTATGTAAGTCCTATAACAAGGTGCACTTTTAATAGAGTGGTTTAAATCCTTTAACTGGGTCACACCTGACAATGTGTTTGTAACCTTTGACAGGGTTGGCTTTTCAAAGAGCTCACTTCAGAAGACTGAAAATATCAGTAACATGTTACAAAGTGGTTTTTCCCAAATTGGGTTTCCACTATAAATCTTGGTGTCAATACTTGTGTGAATGTTTTGGTTTGAACATTCTATGTTTTGCAAGTTAGATACTATTGGATAGTGGACTGCACTGTTATATGTTTTTGTTTCCGAGTAGCTATTGGTTGTTAGATCTGATTTGTTGAAATTTTTTGAAAGTTTATTTATACATCTCGACCTGAGAACAACTGATTCATCCCCCCTCTTTGTTGTTCTAAATCGTATTAACAAAGAGTATAGCATTTTCATCAAAATATATAGTCTTTGTTGGTCAAAAAATTGACAACATATTCAATTTTTAAAAAGAATAATAATATATATTATGAATCTATTAATATATTATTAATGATATGACCATGATATTATTACCAATATGAATCAATAGGATCACATGAAAGGGGTCACATGGATGGCCTATCAAGGATGAAGGATGAGGGTTCAATCTATTAATGTAACATGGCTTGAAGCCAATTTGATGTAATAAGCCAATGTATCAATGTAACATGGCTTGAATTCCTAAAGTATGGGGAGTTTAATTAAATAAGTTTTAAAATTTAAATATTTGAATAGCAACAGTCAAGTGTACTTGGAGGAAAATTACAAAAATGAGGATTAGTTACATAGTTAGAGGATCCAACCACATTGGATAGATTAGGGGAGTTAGTTTGAGTCTATGTAAGCCTTGAGAGGCGTGAGAGCAGTAAGAGAGTATTGTTCAGATTTACATTTGTATGGACTATGTGGTCAACTATTCAAACTATCATACCATACGTAGTTCCAAATGTCAACATGCAATCACTAGCTCTCTTGTACTAATCATCAAAAGATGATCAATCTAATTAGGACCATACTATTATGAAGAAATAATCTTTGTAGAACAATACTTGTAAACAAGACCACTCAAAGATTCAATTTTGAATAACATAAATAATACCACATATAATATATTGTTAGAAAATACTTACATCTATTTCTGCAGATGTGTAGGATGGTCAAATTTTTGTACTTGAATCACTACCCTCTACTCATAACCCTTCTTAGGATGCTCATCCCAAGCCTGGATATCCAAAACCCATTGTTCAAATTATTGTTGACAAAGAAAATGATTGCTAATTTTCTTCCTCTCACTCACCATATATTTTTCATCTCTTGGAAAATGGTTGATGGTGATTGATGAAGAAGATTTGAAAATGATGATTGATCCAATTTCGAATCATGCAACATTTTCAAATCTTCTTCATAATCATCATCAACATGGCCAATTTTGCAAAACTAATTCTACATACACTGAATTCGGGCTCAAATAATGAGCAAGCCCACCAAAAATAAAATTCTACATGTTGGCGATGAAAGAAATCAAGATGAATTACTTTCGTATGACTTCTTTCTATAAATATTTGGGATCATGAAAGAAATCATAAATATGGATTTTCAAAATTAACTTTTTTTCTTTTATTCAATTAGAAAATATATAGAAAATGAAAATGTTAAATTTGCATTGATATTTTATTTGAAAGGAAATAATGAAATATGAATGATGATACATAAACTTTAATTCTTACTTGTAAATGTCACTGACAATCCAATGGTTTTGTTGTTTGAATATTTGAATAAAATTCCAAGTATCCCATCTTGGAGCCCTACATCTCCAAGGATATTTCAAATTGTATGCAATCTGATAAAAAACATCTTCTTATTAGAAATATTATGTACATGTATAAGAAGTAGTATCTATTATGTAGCTCAAACAAGTTGCAAGTACTTATTATTACTAAACTTTTACCTTTAAAGTAAAATGAAGGTCATAGCTATTTTGGTGTTCATATACTCACTAATTTTAGTAAACCTTAATGAATAATGTATAGGTGAACATGTTATATAAACCAAACTTAACATGAAAAAGTACTTACCTCCATTTGAAGTCGGATTTTATTTTCTTATTCTATCCCCCCAATTTCCTTCATAGATTCTTGCAAGTACGCTATATGTATAAGTCACCATTTAGGTGAGAGAATCAATCAATAAAACAATATTTCCCTACAAATTACTACACTATTCCATAGGGTATAGTTACAACACCAGTGAATTCTAATGATTGAATAAATATGACTTTGATTAGGAAAATGGTGTAATAATGTTACCTTGACTTTATTTTACATATTGATGCATTCACTTTAGTGTTTTGATTGTTATTGAATCCAAACAAATGCCTGGTATTTAACTATTCCAGGGCATTGAGGGCACAATAGAAAAAATAAACCAAAGAGTTGAACAATAGAAAAGACAACAATCCTCATATGGAAGATGAAATATGACATAATTTATATAAATATATCATGATTATCCTGATTTCATGTCAATGAAACATACAATCATGATGATGTAACATGATTATCATAAATCAGAACAACACTTGGAAATCAAGGAACAATTGCAATAACATGTAATGATACACATGCATAAATAACGGTAAAACATTGCAAGAATAAGTATCATAGATTTCATAGAAAGTAAGATGAATATATGATGCAAACCAAGGCAAGGAGGATGCAATTAAGGACAATCCAACCTTGCAGGTTTAGAATTACATAGCAGAAAACTCAACACAACAAGATGTTTTCAACTCAAATTTTCATTAACATGCCGGCTGTAAGGCCTTTTAGGTTAGGGACAATTACAAACAGAGATAAGTTCTTCAAGATCTAAATAGATCAAATAAAATCTTAGCTAGTTTAGCTTTGAAACAATCAACAACTGATGGAAACCATAAGGCAGATCTAAACTTAAGCTCGCAAGCCTCTAAGCAATCTCCTTGTCTCCAAGTGTGTAACCCACTAGCTCTACAACTACAAACTATCAGATAACAATCTGATCTGCAAGATCATGCAAGATCTTTTCCATAACTTCACCAACTCCAACTTTTCTAGCACATCCAAACTGATGTCCGCTATGATGTTGATGTCCCCCAAACACCCCTTTAAATACTAATCATCAGCCACAAGTCAGCTGGATGAAACCCTTAACTCCTACAAACAAATATTAAATGCCATACAAGTCGGCTTCAAAATAGCCTTAAAAACATTTAAATTCAACATGTTGGCCTAAAACAATAGCTACCAACAATAAATGCACCAAGTGAGCCCAACAAATCACATAGAACTCTAGTCTGTAAACCAGAACTACCAAGCACCAGTGAAATAACTGACCATGCCAGGCATCACCTAGCACCAGTGTTGACCAAGCACCGTAGGCATTGCCGAGTAACACTTTCACCGAGTGCCAAAGATTACCGAGTTCCTTCAGCGATCGAGCTTCCTTCAATGATCAAGACGGTCGGCCAAGGCTGCAACACCGAGTAACACTGTCCAAACAACACACCTCCATGCAAATCCACTGAGTGCCCTACAATGCCCCTACATCAATATTATAAGGTTTTACTTCATATAGCCTTACAAGTATTGTATTACCACCACCATCATTGATAGAACGTCTATACAAACTAGATATATGGAGTAAATAATTTTGATACAAACAAATGATTAAGGAGCTGTTGGTAGTCTAATTTTGAACTTCATCATAACACCAATTCCAAGATATCAAAATAACATATGTATTAATTTCAAGAAAGTAAAAGATACACATAGATGCAATGAAAGCATATGCAAAATATCAGTAATTAATACAATGGAGGGAAAGCAGTAAAAAATATATATTCTATGCCTGGTATTGTACTTTCAAAATTTAATGATTAAAGAAAATAAAGATACAATGTTCACTATCAAGATGCAATTAAAGGAAATAATCAGAAGTGAGAAGTGATACAAAGGGAAAATCAGTGTTTCAACATTATACATATGTGTTGCTACAATAAGAAATATATATAAGGCATGAGACAAAAGATATTTGAAGGTTATCAAGAACCAAGTTGTCATGTTTACACAAAAGGTAATGCTTTTTTTAGTTCTATAACAATGGTATGCCTTGCTGAAATAAGAAAAATCAACATATATATGATGCAAGGTTATAAAAGTAGTGACATGATCTCAAAATAGTCATTGTTATAAACAAGATCAATTATCAGGTATGACTTACGAAAAAGGTAATTCCATGAGTATTATAGATACCACAATAGAAGAGTAATGAATAGAATTAAGATGGTATATTCTCATAAGAAATATAGCCATGTAAAGGAGATTACATCATACAAAGTTTGGAAAATTACAAAATAAATGGAAGTCACCAAACATGATGAGTACAACAAGGGTTTTTGAGTCTTAGATATAAATGTAGATACATGAAGCTTACAAAATTTTGTCACCAAGATATAAGACATCTATGAGTAGGTTTGGCATATCAAAATGCAAAATATCAACACAAATTTCATATCTTCTAATAAATATCAACATACCTAGATGTGGACTTGTGATAACATACAAGGGTTCTTAATAATGAAGATTTTATTCCACCAAGTATGCAAGCTATTATTGTTATAACTGAATATTGTATGAAAGGTTTTCCATTTTCTCAAAGGAGTTCTAGAACACAATTAACATAGAAGCATCGCATCAAGTAAGACATAAATTTTTTACCACTAAATTTATAAATGCATAAATGTGAAGGAGTATTGCCATACATGGAGCATCTATGGCACATATTTTTGCTAAAACCCTCATCAAAGATAAGGAGATAAAACGTCATGTGAGAAGTGACCAATATGGAGAAAATAAGGTCACAACATATAAAAGAAAAGAGAAAGCCATAGGACAGTTTTTGTGGGAAACCAATACTTCCTCCACATCACATATCCAATCCTATGTGATGGAAATGAAAACTATAATAAGATGGTAGTCCAAGAGATAGGAATACGGTTCAGAGTAAACATACCATCTTCAAAGAGCATAAAGTTTGTAATAATGATGCACTCAACTAAACTCGAATGTAGAGATTCCCCAATGCTGAAGGCGAAGCACACAAGAAGTGCCTACAAGCTTAAATTCCTTGGCCTTTCTACAAATTCTAGCATATATTGATCATGTGACTCTTGTTTTGTAGATGGGTTTACGAGTAGGGCTATGGAGGCATTTTTGTAAAGGGATCACCAACAATTTTTTTTATTTGCAATGATTTTATTGTAAAAGGTTTTATTTGCAATAGAATAATTTTGTTTAAAAATGGTTATCTGAGTAAATATTAACAATATCTTTGAACAATTTAGGGCATGTAACAACATAGAATCTGATTCAATGTGATGATTTTCTTTTGAATTATAATGTTTATCTTTGACATTTGACATTGAGCAATGATCAAACATTATAGTTTCATACTATGAAATGACTTAGTTTTACAATTATGTATATTTCTCTTATTTTTTAATATATAATTCATATATATATATATATATACACTAGAAAATAGGTTCCCATTTGTATTAAAATGTTCTTAGCATCTAAGAAGTTGTCAAGATTTTCCTCTTCCATTAATAGGGCACAAGCAACCTACAAGAAATGAAATCATGGTTTATTCACATTAAGGTCACCTAATAATCCATAAATGCTAATAATCGATAAAAATGTTGCATAAAATAAGATTTTGCTATAAAGAATTAACAATAAAAAAATGTTGTGATTTTGTAAAGGAAAATATATGGTCAAAGGAGGAGTACTTAGTACAATACATGGGAAGTGGACAATAAGGGTGAAGTGAATAGAAATTGTTGTGAACAATGAAAACAATCGACATTGAAAATTTTAGATAGTGAAGGTAAGATTAAAGCTATCCACTATTTGGGAAGTAAGCAAAATCAAAGATAAACTATCAGATCAAAAAATAGTGATCTAGAATGATAGCAATGAGCAATCGACAATAACCCATTAGTTAATGATGACAAGTCAAGCATCAAAATGATACTATCCTATTGAAGGAATTATAAGAATTGTATGCAAAGAGAATAGGACTTGAGTGTACCTAGGGGAATAGGACTTATGAGAGTGTTTGGCCATTGGATTTGCATTGAAGGTAATGGAATTTAGTGAAGACCTTGGGAAAAGAACTAGTACAACAACATATTGACTTATTAGAGCGAGGTTGAGGGATGCCTCTGCATCAAAATGGGTACTGAACCATGTGGAATAGGACTAGTAGGTGTTTTTTACCATTGAATCTACACCATTGGTTTAGTTTGAGCTTCACTTGGTTTCGAGAATAGTTTAATATTCTCTACTTAACAAGGCCAACCACGTGAAGGTGGAAGCTCATTCCCCCCCCCCCCCCAACATCACTCTAAATTCCCCATTAACATCTAATAGCATTCATTCATTCATTCATCCATTTTTCAAATATAACATTCAATCATTATAATCACATAACATTCATTAACACATAAAATTCATTAACACACAACATTCATGAATAATTCATTAACACATCATTCATAACATTTACTAGTACAAAATTACATCCATTAAGACAACGTTCTTTCATTAGCAAAAAACTTTAATTACAATCATTTCTTTTTTTGTTTCTTGCTCATTTTTTTAAGGTAACAACTAAGCGGAGCATGAATATCCTCATCATTCCCCTCCTCTACTGCTTATGATCTCAACACATGTCTCCTCCTCATGTGTTCAAGAACAGGAGGTTGTTGCACCAAAGGTAGGGATTTTTTTAGTGGCAATTATTCACCAATTGGCGAATATGTCCCGTCCGGCGTATAGAAATTGGCAAAAAAAAGCTCAGTATACTGGTTGACCGATTCACCTAGATTTTATAAAAGACACGTTTAGTGGTTGGATTGTTCGCCACTATTTTTATGTAATTTCACTATGGTAGTCAGGTTCTTTGCCCATTTTTCTATTCTATATTTTACTCTTATTCACCATGGATTAAGGAAGGGTGTATTTATTGAGGATCACCATTTTCCAAAGGCCCATTGTCCCAAGTGAAAGTTTTATTTTCACTAGGACCCAATTCGTCACGCATCATAAAAAATTGTGTCGCAAATCCCTACCATATTCGCCCAATCAATTACTTGAAATTACGCGGGGTTCACCAAATATTAGTTTTTATCATATGCAATTGTCGGCCCCTTTGCCAAAATTTGAAATAATAATTTGTATATAAGGATAGTTTCAAGAGATTTAGTAGTACAAAAATTTAATTGATTCTATTTCTGAGCTCAAAATTGTGATCGGTAGCAAACGGGAATGAGTACGAGTCTGTAGTATCTTATTCAAGTAAAATTTTATTGCATCCTTAATTTGTTGGAGATGTCATAGTCAAAGTTAAACAGGAAGAGGACTATTGAATGTGGAGATGTCCAAGAGAGGCCAACAAAATGCAGAAATAAATCTTCATGCTTTGGCTGGGGCAGACACAATGGTGTTGGTCAAAGTGAGGAAGGTACATCATTAGAGGAACCTGTACAAATTCAAGGACGTTCTCAACCTACATAGGAGTCTATTCAAAAATTGGGGAACCTAATAAATCTGGTGATGAAGTTGCAGAACCTGATATCTCTGATGAAGATGACCTTGAAGATGAATTTCAAGTAAATAACCAGTACCAGGATGAATCGATCAACTTCGGTGATGATGATGGTTCAATTAGCAGTAACATTAAAGGGAGAGGAAAATCAAAAGAAAAAATTGATCATCAATGGGAGATGTCTAGGAGATTTAAATTTGATTGGGTGACAAATTATCCATTCATTGAACCTGTGGACAATCCAATTGTAGGTGAGCCACTAGTAGAATCTAGATGTATGATTTGTAGTTGGAAGTATAAAAAGGAAAAGTGGTTACAACTTAAACTAGACACCATAGAGAAACATGTTGGTAAGGTTTAGGAAACCTCAACTGTAGATAGAAAGGAAATAAAAGTGGTAAGATATAAAACAAAGGAGCAATGTCAACATAAAAGGAATGCTGAGGAATATTATTTGTTTCAAAAATTTAAGACAAAGCCTGGTGAAGTTCAAGGTTCTATTAATGCTATTTTTGCAAAAGCAAGTGAAGTAGAAGAACGTGGAAAAGCTTATCAATTAAGTAATGTTTTTCATATTTTGAGTAGAGGGCGTCCAATGACAAACTATCTAGAAATGAGTGGTTTGTTACACTTTCTGAAAGTTCCTAACTATCCTGTCACTCATTGGTCAATAAACAGTGGATGGGAATGGTCAAGTTGTATTACCTAGGTTGAAATAGAGGATGTACAAAGAAAAATAAAAGAGTCAACCTTTATTGCATTGTCCTTAGATGAAGTTACGACAATAGATAATACATCGTGGGTATGTATGCATGTTTATACTATACAAAATAATGTCCGCCAACCACATCTACTAATTGTTGCAAAATTGAGGGACAATGTGACATCAAAAAGTTTATTTCAATTAGTAAAGATCCATTTAATTAAATATGGAGCTATGGATAAATTGACAATAGCGAAGAAGTTGATCTATGTTGGAGTGGATGGAGCTTCAGTAATGCAAGGTCAAAGGAATGGTCTTTGCACAAAGATGCGGGCTTCTTGTTCACCATATGTTTTTGGCATTCACTATATGGCCCATAGGATGAATCTTGCTTTTAGAGTTGTGAAGAAGTTTCCTTTAGTAAACAAGGTTGAAGATTTAGTAAGAGATTTGTACTCATATTTTTGTCAAAGTCCCAAACATTTTAGGGAATTTTAGCACTTTGCTGATGGAATAACCAATGCAAAAAAGCTTCTTAAAGATGTTGATACCAGATGGATCTCTTTGAATGGACCATCACATCAAGTTTTTTTTGAGTATCAATCTTTGATTAGACTGATGTACGAAAATTGGGACAATGTAGAAAATCAGAGATGTGGTGACCTGCTTCGAAGGTTAAGAAATATAGAGACACTTTTCACTTTAGCATCTCTTCTTCCCATGCTAGAAGAAATGACGTTCATTATGAAAAAATCCTAGCAAAGAGCCATGTATATTGCTAAATATGCTTACTTGCATAAAATATCATACCAAGCCCTCGATAGTCTCTATAGAAATGACCCAAATTTATCTGATGAAAGATTTAATCATTGGCGAAAACTAACGGATTTGGATAATCTTGATAATTATTTAAAGATCATTGAAAATAGATATTTATGTGTTTGTGTAAGGGGATTTTAGATACCAATGTACTACAATGCCCCAAAGAAGCAAGCTAACAAAGTTACAAGGGAAGAGTTTACCAAGATTATCGAGAATATAGCAGCAAATGCAAGGGACATAGCCTTTAAATTTTCCTCTAAAATAATATCTCAATTCCCATATGAACAACTACTTGAAGCCATGGGAATTGTGTTTCCTCAATATTGGCGCTTAAACTCTAAGGAAGATTATCCTAACAGGCTGTTGACTTTGATAAAGGAATTATGCAAATCTGTAGAATTCAATGGAGTGACTATCAATGGAATTTTAGATGAGGGTCTTCTTAGACAATAATTAGGCACTTTGGCAAGGACTATGAAGCATCAATATCAATTAATCCATAACCCACATGAAGAGGGCTCGACAACAAGGCTTTGGACATAACTAAAACAAAGCACAATGTTGCATAAAGAAATTTCAAAGTTCTTCAAGCTTGCTAATCTATGTCAAACCATGATATTGGGTTTAGTAGAGGATGAGAGAGTTTTTAGTGCTTTGGGATTCCTAAAATCAAAGCTAAGAAACAAACTAGACAAGAATTTGGAAACATGCTTGAGGGTCTACACATCTAGGTATGATGTCAATACTTTTCCTTATCAAAAAGCAATAGAAATCTACAAGAAAAGATGCAAAAGAAGAGTGTTGGGAAACACCATTAACCAATCTCTGACTCCAAGTGAGACAACTACAAGTGGTGATGGGAGTCATAGAAGTTGAGGTCAGAGTGAAGAAGACACAAACGAAAATGAAGAGAACAATGAAGGAAGTGGAATACCAGAATTAGATGATGATGATGATGACACAAAGATGAATTGGAAAATTTAGGAAATTTCTACTAAATTAGTAGTAGCAATCAATAGGTATTTTTTGAACTTATTAACTACTATATCCTATCATTCAATGTTCATTTTAGAAAAGCAAGAATGTATTATGTTTCATGATTAAAATTTGAGAACAAAGAGTATTATTATTGTAGTTTGTATAATATCATCAATTATCATTCAAATTTGAATTTGAAATTCCTGAATGAAATTTTGTATTCCAATAGCATATAATAGAGTAAATCAACTAAGAATAACTGAATAAAATAGAGTAACTCAACATACATTGAATTGGAAAACATGAAAATTAGATAGAGCACAATTTGTTTTGTATTCATTTGCAATATATTACAATTTATAGTAGTTCAAAATTCAGAGCAATCTTTGTAGGCTAGTCCAAACATCCTCTTATGTCAGAACAATTTGGTTCATAATATAGTCACACTCCTGCAACTTCGTTAGCAATTCATATTTGGAAGTGTGACTTGACAACACTATTGCTTCTAAAACTCCATTCAAAGTTCTCACTGGTTTGATGAAATCCATTAATGTATCAAGAGATATGTATGTAGGAAGAAAGCATAAATCAATATTTATTTTTTCCTACAACCTTATTTTGTAATTTTCTCTTCCAATGAACTTATTTGCGTCAAATCTCTTAGGCAAACCAAGACTTTCCAAATTCGATTTCCTTTGTTCCATCTTTGTGATCTTCTTCTTAGCTTTGTCATCCAATTCCTGTGCTTCTCGTAGCTTCTCACATTTTCTAATGATACTTGATACTTTTACTGAGGCATCAAGGTGGGTGCTAATTCCCTTGTTTGATAGATAACTATCACTCTTACTGTAGAGTTGTTGCATAATATCTTTTTCTTTCCTTTCTTTCTTGACAACATCCATGTTATGTTCAATGTTCTTATGGACCTTCAAATAACATACTCTCATACTTTGAAGCATTTCAAACCACTCACACAAGCTATGAGACATCCCCAATATTTGGCCCCAAATGTGTTCTTTTGTAATCTTCACTAAATTATTACTAGTATTTGTTAAAGTTTGAATTGTATTATTGGCCTGCTTTAGTTCTTCTGCCATTTTTTCACAATTATTTTTCTCTTCCACTGCTTTGTGTTCCCAATCATTGGCTTTATCTGCCTGAGATTCCAATTGCTTTTGCAACTATTGGTTGGAGGAAACATTACTCTCCACGGTTTTAAATAACTTTTTTGAACTGACTCTTTCTTCCTCTAGTTTTTTACTAATTTCTGCCAATTTTCCCCTTAGTGCCTTCAACTCTGCTTGCTCATGTTCCTTCACTACTACCTCCGCATGTTCTTGCTCTATATTTTTTGATGTAGAGGTCAATTTTTTAATCTTTTTTTATAATTCTTTCAAACTATTCTCTGAAGATTTCCTCTTTGCTTTTTCATTGGCAATGTCTTCATGTAACTTTTCTATATTTTTGTCAAGCTTGTTTTTCTCTCTTTCCAACTTTAGCAATGCATTGTAGACCACTTGGTTTGTAGACTTTGACACATTGATTTTGTCCACATTTTTAACTTTGGAAAAATCCATTTGGAGAGTGCTAACCAGAAATTTAGACAGATCTATCTGACTCTCTAGTGGGTTTCCATCTTTTTTTGGTGGAATAACAACCATGAACTCCATCATGTCTCTATTTGGGTCATATGTTGGAAAAACCTTATTGGATGCAGGTTGTTCCTCTACAGTTGCAGTAAGGGCACCAGTCTGCAATGTTTTCTTTATTTCCCTATTCTTGGTTTTTGTTTCTGCAAATTTATTATAGAAATCTTTGAAAAAAAAAATGGTTTTGCAAAAGAATTTGAATGTTTGAAAGGTGAACCAAAGATTGCAATGCCTATTGATCTAGCTAATGTTTTTTGAGGATTTAAACTTGTAGAGGGTTTTGCTAAACCTGAAATTGCAAACAGTTCTTTAGGATCGAGTGTCAATGTTCTGGAAACCTTTTGCTTCTTGACACTATCTTCTTCTATGAGATTCTGTGTAGATTTTGCTAGCCTCTTTAGAGAGGGGACTTGTTGTATAAGCTACCCAATCCCACTAGCACTAGTGCCACTACCAGACCTAGTCGCAGTAGATTCCCCAATCCCACCCATGGAAATGGATGTTCTTGTGAGCATAGTGGTTCCTAATGAATGTAATGGGTCCACTGATCCAAACCCAAGGCCTGCACCATGATCATGATCAATTTTTTGTGTCTCAATTTTATTCTAGATGCCTTCTCTTGTGGGACCCAAACTAACACCTTTCTAACCCATTTTTTCCACAATGATTGCCCCTTTTCTATATACTTGTTTGTGGTAGTCGCTAACTCTACTTTGACTCCCTGGAGTAAATGCAATTGGTGGATTATCATCCTCACTGTCTAGATCACTGTTGTCGTATGTCATGGTAGGATGCTCCAAATTCCACAATTTTCTAAACTCTATATCCTCATCTATGTCATGTAGATCTACACTAGTCTTTGGTTCACCAAGATCCTTTCTCATACTCCAAAAATCATTCATTTTCATTCTAGTCCATTTTCTATCCTTATAAGCTTCTTCTATTTTCTTTGGTATTTTTATGTTTGATGGATGAGCAGCTTTTTCATAGAAATTGTAGGACGTCCTAGGTTGTGCAATGCCCTGGTTTATTGATGTCATAATTTGTGATGACAGTTGTTCAATTGAAATTTTTTCCTCAGCGAAAACTTTCTCCATCTCTTTTGTAACATCATCCCAACTATCCTTGTTTTTCAACTTCTCTAGCAATGGTTTACTTTCATATTGAAATAAGTTTGCAAAGTTCTTATTAGCAACATCCATTGTTTGAATGACATTGAGTGGAGCATACTTCCAATACCACTCTAAATCAAATTAAAAAAATTTAAAAGAAATTTTTCCACTTTGAATGCCTTTCTCTCAAATGTTAACCCTCCAATTGAGAAAGGTAAGGAAGTGCATATGCTCTTCTTCGACTGGCCAGCAAAGAGTCTATCTATGCTCTCTAGTTGTACTAAATATTCTACTACAAACACCCTATTTGTCACATGCATGGGAAGTTTGTGGGGTTGTAGTTCTGATCCATAAAACCTTAGCACAGTGTATTCTTCCATTAAGTACTAGTCAGCCAATTGAATTGTGCTTCCAACTTGGATGCAATCCCTAGATGAAGTAGACAATATAGGCATTGGAGTGCTTGTTATTTTTTTGTACAATGGTGCCAAAAAGAAGTCTACAAAATTAATATAATTCCTTCTGTTATCATACATTCTTATCTGAGGTGTCTAGTTATGTATTGGAGTACCTATCCCCCTTTGAATTTCAAGCTTGTTGTCGTTGCTCATTAATATTGCAACATGCTTGGCTAACATAAGATAGAAAAAGTAGGTTGTGAACCTAAATATCTTATAATTCCCTCTTTTAATCAATGCTAATTATTCCTGCATTGATTGAACCACGTGTCCAACAAAATTATATCTTACTGGTTCATTGACATAATGGATATCCCAAATCAATTGAAGAATGTTGGCACTCACTTCCCTATTATTTTCCAATCCCAGACAAAATGCTAGCAAGGATATAGTATCCTAAACCCATGGCACAAAAATGTTAAAATCATAAGGAGGCTTATGGTTCTCACCCAATGAAGCCTTTTCCTCTACAACTATTAGACCCTTTACAATTGAATCTTTTGCATTTGGCATGACTACCTCATATTTCTCTACTAGCAATCCCAAGTCAATATGGACATTACAGTTTTGTTGGTCAAACCCTAGGTCTAGCAAACTGAGAAATTCTTCCTAGGTTATTGATAAAATTTCTTCCTAATTATTTTTAGTCACAATTGCTTTTCTTTCTTCATCATGATTTTTTGCACAAATCAACACAATTTATAGGCAAGGGAAAACTTCGGGTAACAACATGTGACCCAAACCAACATCTCATGAAGCAACTTTATTCATTTTTGCACCTATCGCTAGATTAAATTTTATAAATTCAGACCTCTTTGGCCCAGTTTCCTTACTGTACAATGTATGATTAATTGATATAACTCTCACTTCACCCTCGATAATAAGATCATAAACATCATGATACTCATCAGTGAAACCAAGGATTTCTACTAGTTTTCTATATTCTATTAAAGTTTTCCCATCTGCTTACCCTTGGCCTTGAGTTTTCACTTTCCCCATTGTTCTTTAGAAGAATGAAAAAACACAAAATCACTGATATTTACTAATAAAATCACAAATAATAACTAACTAAGAAAACCCCAATTTAAGAAAACTCCAATTGTACATGCAAGAATTAAAATTTCAAAATCAAGTTAAGCTAAATTTTTGACATTACAAAATTGGGATTCATCAGGCTAGATATCTTACTCAAAATTAAACTTTGAAATCTAGATAGATAGAAGTTAGAACAACTAAGGCTCTCACAAATTACAGTCTCAGAATCTTCGATGATGGTTCATTGGTTCTTTTTAGCTTTGCTGCTACAAGTCAATACATTTTTAAAAAGGAAATGTTAAAAACCTTTCATTAAATGTAATGGTATATACTATAATGGTAATGTAATCTTTCTAAAACATACTAGGTGTAATGTAATCTTTCTAAAACATACTATGTGTAATGTAATTTTTTTGACAAATTACATGTCAACGTGTCATGTTTTTGGAGAAATTTTTCAGAAAAGGTTTTTGAAACCCATAGTACTTCTAAAATACAACTTCAACCGTTCATCTCTCGTAATCCAACAATTGTCATGATTTTAAAATATTAATAATTTAATACACACTAATGAATATAATCATTAACTATATTCACTTAGAATACCTTATCCATGAAATTTGAACCAGTTGCCATTAAATGATAAAGTTTGGAAACATTTAATTATTACATGAAACAAAAGTGTAATGCAAATTTTTTATATTATATAAGGCAAAAATTTATTACAATTCAATGATGCCCATAGGTGTGGAGGCCATATCTATTAACGATTCTTATAATCAAAACAAAAAAGAAAAGCACTTCGAATTTCTTAAAACATTTTCATATTTTATTTTTTAACATACGTGATTATAATTTATATCATTGCAAAAACCCTAGTAAGCTACTACCACCAGATGGAGACATAGTAGAGGGACTAGAGACTAGGTAGACTCAGGGACTATCTGGTTGAGGCCCCCTTCCTTCTGTGTTGAACTTTGAAGAGAGGATAATCTCAGAGAATTATTCTAGCCATTGATAGTCCTTAGTTTCCTCTAGTAGGTGCCACTTCCGGAGGAAATCCCTCCCAATCTGTGCCCACTTTCAATGACGCGTGAGCTGCTCAACATCAAGGTTTGGTAGAAATGGTTGCCTAGGCACATTTACTCATGGTTGTAGAATCTTAGGCAAATCATTTGCCCAAGGAATTCCAAATCCAATTTTTGAAAATATGACAACATGCACATTATCGCCGAGGTACTCTTCTCTAAAAACTTTCCTCAGAGGCATGATAATATCCACCTTTCCCCCCCAGGTCTAGCAGAGATGCCAAGAACTGAGACAAAATGTTAGTGTTAACTCTATACCTATTTTCACTCTCTAGAAATTCACGTCCCAGCACCATCCTTATAGCCTCCTTGGTGAAGGCTCCCAACTTCGTAGCAATAGACGCCAGGATTGGGTCTGTGACTAGGCCCCAAAAGGCCTTCTGATCCTCCAATGCAGTGCATCTTAAATGAATTGGAGTGTCCATTGAAAATCAAACTGATATTAGTATTCTAATTTTTGACAAAAATCAAAGAGAACCTAGCACTCGCAGACTACTTTCAAAAATATGCTTTCACAATTGTAAATTAATGAGCGTAGATCGATCTATTTATAAGTTTTAATTCAAATTATTTCTCTGCCCTAAAGATGTAATTAATTCATAAGATAAATGGTAACTGTACTTCAAAAATCTCCAAATCTTTCATATTTAATGCAACAGTGGGTGAAATTGGAAACAACACGTATGATAAGACATTTTCTATCTTGGGAATAATGAAGGCCGAAAGGATCACATCATGCAGGTGGACATAATAATTCTTTATTATAAAAAAACTTGAAACCTGTTGTGTGTGAGTGTTTACACCATGAAATTAGGACAATTAGCAACAATTCTATGAAAAGACAATGGAAATTTAATCTAAAGAATTGCATTTAACATCCATATCATCTCATGGTTCTCTATCTAAGATTGGTAAGTAGAGCTCTCAGCCTTATTCTCTACTAGTGACAATCCTAGAATGAGAAAATTATGATAAAATGCCTAAATCTAGCTCTCAATTCTCAAAATGATACAAAGATTAACTCAAATTCTCATGATAATGCTCTCAAATCTCACTATTTGCTCTCAAAATGCTCAAGATATTGCTCAATTGCTCTCCAATTGCCTATAGTGATGATGCTATGCATTCAAATATTCTAGTATATTATGCTCTCAAAATGACTTCTATTTATAGTAAAATCCCAAGGGTAGGGGGTAGAGTTACTTGATCATGGTTTAGCCTTGGTTGAGTAAAAGATTTGAAATGTTTTTAAATGGGGGGACAATTTAAATGATTGTCTCAAATGTTTGGACAAGTAGACAAATTTGAGTGATTGAGATTCAAAGTTGAAAATGAGTGATTGAGATTCAACAATTTGGAGTGATCCATGTGCATTGTGTTCTCAATTCTTATTGGTTGCTCAAATTGTGTTGAAAGATATTAGGATTAATTAAATTCCATCAATTATCTAAATTAACAATGTAATGGAATAGGTTTAATTTGATTTTTTGATTTAAAACTATATAATTAATTGGTTAAAATCAATTATATAGTGTGATTGATCCCTTTAAGCTTGTATTTAATTATTTGATGTCATTATTTGATTTTTCCTTTGATTTAAATCATTTTGTCCAATTTTGATTAATAAATGTCCATTTAAAATTGATTTGATCCATTTTGATTAAATTGGAGCATTTGGCTAAGATTTTGTAAATTTGACTGATACTAAGACACCTACCCAGTTTTGAGTGTCTACAAATTCCCCTCTTTGAATTGATGTGTGTAGCACATTGATTCAAAGAAAAGTTCATGTCTTGATCACTGATTTGATACTTGATTGATTGATACAAAACTGATTTGAAACCTGATTTGAAAAATGATACAACATGCCCCACTGATAATAGTTCAAAATTTTAATGCCCCAGATTCAATATTGATGCAAATTTGATACTATGATAATGCCCCCTCAGAAATGAAATAGATTGATCTCTAGATAGAAAAATATGATGAAATTGATTAAAAATAGATCCAATATGTTTTCCTTTTTTAAAAACATCGATGATAATCAAGGCCTCAACAAATGCCCCAGTTTGATGAATGTGTAGATATAGATCAAAAGGTCAAAACAATTTGTCAAAATTAGGTCAAATAGCATAAATAGGTTGAAGAACCTAAATTTACTATTCCTTTGGACTTTTTACTATTGAGATTTTGCTCTAATCCTGTGAAAGTTGATTACGATGGTTCTCCCTATTCGAGAGCATCATTTTGAGAGAGGAAAATGATATCATAGACCATTGGATTATGGACCTCCAGTAAGTGACTATGACCCTCCTAGCGCATTTATTACAAGTTTTTCAACATTTATAGCATAAAAAAACATGATTTTTAGTTGAAAATTTGTAAACTGCCACCTACGGTAGTTTAAATGACACCTCGAAAGATAAACTGCCACATCTGAGTGATAAAATGCCGCCAATAAGAAATTTCAAACCACCTAAGACCTAGGTTTTTTTTTTCAAAATATGTTTAAAACACCACCTGCAAACCCTTAAAAATTTGAAAGACGCCTAGACATGTTTAAATGCCGCCTATCCTCATAAAATACCGCTTAAGAATAGAAATGTTGCGTCCGCATGATAAAGTGTTGCTTATGAAGATTTAATCACTGTGTGAGGTAAAGTGTTGCCTCTGTGTAGGCAAATGTTGCCTATAGGAAAATTGAAAATATTTATACTCAAACTTGATTTTTTTTATTAATTTGATGTCTTTGGATGAATGATTGCATGTCCAAGATAGATAGGTTTATTTTACTTAAGCGAACAAGTGATTAGGATATCAAGATAATCATAATAATGAATGTTTGAATTGTCAATCTGATAGGATAGAAAAGTGATAGGATAGATAACTGGTCATATTGGTCCCGTCTCAAGATTTAGAGTTAGGAACAATAAGTTGATAGCACTCACAAACAGCAAAGATTGATTGAATTTGATTGATTGACTTAATAATCCACTGATATAGAACACTAATATAATTCCCTTGATTTGCGAAATAGACACATTATCGTAAGTTGTATGTATGGACCCTAGCCTCTTGGATCCTAGATTTAGGTTAGGAGGTGACCCAACCAAAGTACCATGTGATAGAAATGTGTGGTTTGAGCTTTCTCTTAGACATCCCTCAGTTTTAGTTGAACTTGGTTCCTTTGACAGCTATGGCAGAGTGATGGAACTCTGACCACAATACTTTCCACTTGCCATTAGGGGAGATGACCATCACTCCCGAGGACATATATAGATTACTCTATATCCCTACTTAGAGAGAGAGTATATTAGGACTTCATGTATGACAGGACTATTTTCAGATGCATATTTGGTGATGATACCATTGGAAATGATACAATTAGATGGGCACAATTTTCTTATTTTCATACATTGTCAGCGGTCTTAGGTTCTCTGATAGGAGTTTTACTACTTTCGGACTAGTGAGTTCGAGGATTCTCCATTGGATGGGGCCACATTTTAGAGGATTTGATTGCACACCCTTGGCTTCTTGATTGGGGTTCCTATGTACTAGCACATTTATATCATGATTTTCATGAGGTTGTATATAGATCAAGTGCATCATTGTCAATAGGTGTAATTGTGTTGCAATTATGGATATGGGAGCATCTTCCTATTACTAGACTAGTATCAAAACATGCCCGAGGTTGCAGTTATCTGTATGCATTTTTGTACACTAACATGGTTGTCCAACATCATCTAGGCAAACTAGAGTATTGGCGTCACATGATTGATGATCTAGATCAGGTAGTATGGAGACTGTATCTGGGTTGTGAGGGTTGGCGGGAGGATGTTGATGAGCTCACATACATGTTTTTTCCAACATGGATGATAGGTTGATCACCATTCATAATTGAGAGACTCTACTTTGGTGTATCTAGGCAGTACGACCGATATCAAGATATGCCCCAAGGTATGACATTATATGCTCGAGTCCAAGTGGAGAGATCGATGTGGGGTTCATAGATTGACTTCCAGTTCACATGTGATCAGATTGATAGATTGATATATATATAAGATGGGACATGTTGGACCATGTCGTAGATTTTGGGATGTCCGTTGAGTATAGAGAGTGGTTTTCCCAAAATAGATTTTTAAGATTCACAGATCCTGTAGAGCCGATCCCAGACATGGATGAGCAATTAGATGATGAAGGTGGAGATGATGATAGTGATGGTGCAAATAGACCTAGATGACACCGAGATCGTAGAGTACAAAGACCTCCTAGGGTTATAGGTAGAGGATGAGATGGTCACTTCAGGGCCAGGGATATAGATGTCAGATATGCTTAGCAAGGGTAGGGACCTAGATTTCTACAACCTAGAGCTCCAGTAGTATGGGGATAGTAGAGAGTCAGATGAAAGGTTTACATTGATGCCACGAGACAAGTTCCTAGAGGACAAGATCCCTTGGTATAGTCACACCAGGTTTTAGTAGCACAACATGAACAAATTTTGCCATAGCAAGTGCCTTCTCAGATACCTGTTATACACTAAGTTTGCACCCTTGGTTCAAGCTCTCTTGGTCTTGATAACCTAGTATAACTTTGGGATCATCTACAAGTTGTGGGACCTTTGCTAACTAAGATAAAACCTCCAGGTTCTAGGCTAGTTCCTCTTGGATAATCACCTTAATTTTCTTTTTGACAAGAAAGTAAATTCTTGAGGGCAAAGGGATAGAAGGAATGCTGAAAGGAAATAACTGAAAGCAAACTACCTACTAGGTGATACACTGAAAAGATATGAACATAATATATAGACCAAATTATCATGAAGGCTTTCAGATCTAATAGGACACAATCTTCCTAAATAGGCTTGCATAAGTGTTTCACAGAGGGGTCTGAACAAAAGACTCAGACTGTGACCTACAAGCAAATATTCTTTCAGCAAAAAGGGGGCACAGGAATGAGATAGAGTGACAAGGGGTTGAGGTATACCCACAAGATCATTCAAATCAAATCATACATAATAGCAAACAAGTAAGCTCAAAGAAAGAAGGGCTCTGGAACTCCAAGATTTCTCTAACAAAGCCAATATATCATATTCAATAAGAGAAAACTTAGACAAGAAAGCACAAGGACATAAACAATGTCACAAAATGCCTTTGCAATACCTAAGCATCAATGAAAGATTATAGACTATAGAAGCCAGAGGGAAAAACAAATGCCACAGATAGCTCCTAAGAAAGAAAGACTCTTTTTCATAAAGTAAAACTCTCCAGAAGGTAAACTCTGCTGCAAAATAGCTTATTAAAACTAATATATACACCTCCTCTATTGCACATAGGAAGGAGCAAAAAATTAATTAGGGTTACATAGATTTTTCATAGAATAATAGAAAAACCCTAATTCTATCATTTCTAATCATAAATGCATCATTGAAATATCTTGATCGATCAGATATCTATCCCTACACACAATTCCATCACCATAACTATCTCTAGAAGGTCGGTTAATCCATCTATTTCTCTGCAAGCTAGGTTCGCCATAACTGTTCAGATCAGATATTTGAATTTTAAAATCTTTAAAAGATAATGGTTAATGAAGGCATGACAACTGTATCTACGGCTGACAATCAAATCTGATCCAATTTTAGAACATGGCCATAGATCTTTTTAATTTACCTAGGCACCGTCTTGGACTTTAACCTTAACTCTGTATTTAACCTCAGGTTCTCTTTTCCCCTTAGTTGTAGAATCTCACGACCTTTTCACTAACTCTGGCTTAGTCTAGTAATCCAACAACAAGTGTTGATCCTTACTTGATCTAACAATGGCCGCTTTATCTCCTGATGTCTTCGACATATTCCTTATTGCTAGGAGATTACCTGACTGAAGGTAATCTCATAATCACCAGATAAAAAGAATATTCTCTTTTTCATTGGGTGATAACCTGACTAAACTTAGAAACCTAGGTCCATCCCACCACTTTTCATCATACCATTGGCCTTTGACTAACAGGCACCTTGGATCTATCTAGCACAGGACCCACAACCATACTTAACTTTTCATTGGATAGTTGTCGCATAACCGTGACGAATATCTCTCGAGCATTTTTCCTTGGTGGTAATGTGACAATCATCGATCTTGATCAAATTTTAACTTGTCTGGATGACGAAAACCCTGGCCCCACTGACAACTTTCTACATCACAAACCCACAACCAATCAGAAGTAGACACCTTGGCAATAACTGACAGCAGACCCACTACACAATCAGCTTCCTTCTTTTGGAAGATCGGATAGTTGTCATAATGTCGAGAAGATTAACCCTCAAGAACCTTTTCCTTGCGGTATCACAACAATCGTAGATCTCAACCAAACTTTAACTTGTCGAGTGACCTAACTGCCATAAGAGACATAGTCCCTCACCGAATCACTGAAGGCTAAGGCATGAATTGTCAGGGTTGCGTGAACATGTGACTAAAGAAAATGTTGGGTCCCTGAATGAAAAGTACTTAACAGCCAGAAACAAGAGAGCTAGCAAACACACAGTCACCCAATCGCTTAATAAAAAATTAACCGCCAGAAAAATTGGAGATCAAGCGACACACAGTTGCCCAATCGCTGAATAAAAACTTAACCACCAGAAAAATTGGAGATCAAGTGACTGCACCCTTGAAGAACTAGGCCCACTCAGTCGCAACAATGCACATAGGAAATGCTGACATTAGAGATAAGCTATGAAGATGCGAAGAAGTAGAAAACCTCCCAGGTTTTATGTTTAGACAATTTTTTGAAAACCTGTGACATAAAACAAGCTATTTCCTATGGATCTTAAAACAACCATAACTTCTTGATGGTATCATTTTAGAACATGCACCTTTAACCAAACCTTGGAAACTCAAAGAAATATCATATGCTAAGGGTACAAGCCACAAAACATCAAAAATTTAGCTCGCAGACTGAAATTGTGTCACAACTAGGGCAGGGCATTTCATTTGGATTTTTGCATATCAGACCATGCATCCTAGATTAAAGGACACTGACATGAAAAATCACCTGAGGCTAAGGGTGCAAGCCAAAATAAGTTGCAACAAAGCAGGACAAACTCACAAAATCACTGCAGGGAAATAGCCCTTTTCATAGGATTTTTCTATGATAGAAAATAGCCTAATAGGCTAGGCTCGACTCTTGTGGGAGCCTCATTTCACTCCACCTGTGGCCAAAAAATTGTATGATACAAAATTTTTTGGGTAACATTTTGGCGATTTCTACTAGATGTCAGCCTACTAGACATTGGAAACCAGTGACTTTGACGCAATCCATTGGGCATAGGAGTCATATCAAGAACACAAGGACCTTCTTGATAGAGAGATAGACTTGAAACCAGGAGGAACGGAAATGTGCTCAAGCACTTCTTGGAAAATAGGAAAAACTAGCCTAGAAAGTAGGGACAAAAAAAAGGGAAACATGTTTACAGAGATTTACAAGAAAGGATTAACCTCAAAACAAGGCTTCAAGTGGAATCCATTAACTAATATAGGCAAGGCATTTCCTCCAAGAGTTGATAGCTAAAAAGCATTAGGCCCCTTGCACTCAGTGATGATGAATGAACCTACCCAAAAGGAATCAAACTTTGTATGTCTGCCAGGTTTTGATTTGAACTCATCCCATTTGAGAACTACATCTCTAATTTTGGAGCTTCTGGCCCTGGCTCTTTGATCAAAAATTTTCTTTTTTGCATCTAATGGAACTCCATATCCTTCATCAATTTATTTCTAAGTTCTTCTAACTCCATCAACTGAGCATATCTGATTTGTATGGGATCTCCTTCTTCAAATAGGACATATTGAGTGGCCAAGTCCAAAGCTAGAAATTCTGTTGAAATGGACAACTTAGCCTCTCGGCCATACAAAAACATATAAGGAGAATTCCCAATGATCTTCTTTGGGGTTATCCTGTCCAACCATAAGGCAGATTTCAATTTAGTATGCCAATCCCTTTGGTTTTCTTGTAGGGTCTTCTTGATTATCTTAATCAAGTTCTTGTTAGTCGATTCTACCAAACCATTTCCCTGAAGGTAGTAATTTGAACTTTTATTTAGATAAATGCCATTTTTGATTGCCCATTCTGAGATTTTAAGGTCCGTGAATGCTAATGCATTATCTAATATTATGGAGTCTGGAGTGCCAAATCTATCAACTATATCATCATAAAAACTTAAGACAGCACTCTCATTTGATTCTTTCAATGCAACTACTTTTGTCCATCTAGTGAAATAATCTGTTGTAGCAATTATCCACTTGTGGCCTGCACTAGATGGAGGATTAATAATGCCAATAAATTCTATGCCCCATCTCATGAAAGGTTGTTCTATTCTGATTGGGTGAAGGGGTAGAGCTGCAAGCCTTTCTTTGCCTGCAAACATGGCACATTTGATGCATTTTCTCACATAATCATGACTATCCTTGAAAATAGATGGCCAATAGTATTCGACCCTCATGATTTTAAAAGTAGTAGTCCTAGGAGAAAAGTGACCTCCAGAAGGTCCATCATGAAATTCAAATAGGACATCTACTACCTTTTTTGATTCAATGCATCTCAAAAGGACACCATTGTGATCCTTTCTGAAAAGAACTTCATCTATCAGCACAAAGGGAATAGATTGTAATCTATAATATCTTCTTTTTTCTGAATCTAGGCTTGTAGGACATTGTCCTATCTTCAAGTAATGAATCATGTTAGGAAACCAACTTGTTGCCTTGGCATGTTCTTCTATAGAATGCACAATCAGAGATGCATATGTTTGCTCTGATTTCTTTGAACCTTCATCCTCTTTTAGCTGCTCACAAAGACCTCTTCCTCGAACTAGTTTAGTGGTTTGGATATCAATGTCATATTCCATTACTTTGGTAATCCAACAAGCTCTTTTCTCATTTAGGTCCTTGGAAAGCAAAAATTCTTTGACACTTGGATGGGTAACTTTCAAGTGTACTTTTTTATGGGTCAATAGATATCTAAACTTTTTAAGACTCTTCACCACAACAAGCACATCTTTTTCCACAAAAGAGTATCTTTGTTCATACTCTTCTAAACCTTTACTGAAGAAAGCAATAGGCGGCTCCAACCCTTCTAAATTTTCTTGGGTCAACATTGCAAACATAGCATCATGACTTCCATAAGCATAAAGGATAAAATCCTTACTGAAATTTGTGTTTAATAGAGCAGGAGCTTCTGTCAAGGCCTCTTTGATAGCCTAGAAATTGGCCTTTCCTTGTTTAGTCCAGTTGAAAATTGAACTCTTCTTTAACATGGCTGTCAAAGGCTTTAGTAATTTTGCAATATTAGGCAAGAAATGCCTAACAAAGTTAATTCTTCCTATGAAGGATTGAAGGATTTTCCTGTGATGTGGCAAGGGTAGATCTAGGATGGCTGCAATCCTTTTAGGGTCTACTGTGATTCCTTTCTTGGATACTATATATCCTAACAATTTCCCCTCGCAAACTACAAACACACATTTCTTGGGATTAAGAGATATCCCAAACTCTCTACACCTTTCAAATATTTTCCTTAGATGTTTGATATGATCTGATGCATGTTTGGAATAGACAGTTATGTCATCTAAGTAGACCAGTACAAACTTGTACATGAGGCTTTTAAAGGCCATATCCATTGCCTTTTGAAAAGTAGCACCTGCATTTGACAAATCAAAGGGAATCTTTTGATAAGCAATGGTTCCCCACTTGGTTGTGAATGTAGTCTTGTATTGGTCCTTTTCATTAACTAGGATCTAATTATATCCTAAATGGCCATCCAATAATGAAAATCTCTCAGACCTAGAGACACATTCAAGGATTTGTTCCATAGAGGGTAATGGATGGTGATCTTTTAGAGAAGCTCTATAGAGATCCTTGAAGTCAACACATAACCTCAATTCCCCATTCTTCTTTCTTACAGGAACAAGGTTGGAAATCCAACTAGTATGCTTAATGTGGTAGATGATACCACTTTCTATTAATTTGAACACTTCTCTATGCATAAGTGGCTCGAGCTTGGGATTAACAGGCCTTTGTTTTTGCCTTACTGGCTTGGCATTAGGCTCTAGTTCAATGGTGTGCTGAGCAAGGGCTGGATTAAAACCTTTAAGGTCTTCATATTGCCATGAAAATACATCACTGAATGCCTTAAATAATTGGGTGTAAGCCTACTTTTCTAAATCAGTATTTACTTTTCAAAATTGTAAGCTTTTACCTGGTTCCAACTCCAATTCAACACAATGTTCTTGTTGAACCACCAGGCCAGCTTTGTTCTTCTTAACTTGATCATCCTTGTTGAAGATAGCCTCTAAGGTGACAAGACCCATAGGCATCTTATCAAATCTGAGTTGTATCACTTGATCACCATAGCTCTACAATAATCTATCTTGGTTATGCTCTGAGAAGACGTCTTCCTCAAACAAGAACTGCAGAATTTTCTCATCATTGTCAAACACTTGCTAATGGACATTGTTATCAGGAATGGAGGGTTTGAAAATCACTTTAATGTGTTGTTGGTCCCTTTATTTTGAAACACTGTTAGGAATTTCATACTGAGATCCAACAACAGCTAATCTATCTGCATTTTGATTTAGCTTCCTAGGGATGGCAACAATATTGAAAGCACAAAAGTCTTCAATTGTGTCCCAAACTCTATGTTTGTATGCTTTCATGGTGTCATTTTTTGTTGCACTTATCCCTCTCACTTGGCTGACTACTAACTCATTATCACCATAAAATTTTAGGGCTTTGAGCCCTCTCTTCCTAGCCCACTCCAATCCATTCACTAGACTCTCATACTCTGTAGTGTTGCTAGTGCAGGAGAAACTGAATCTGAAAGATGTATAGTCTCTTTCTCCCTTTGGGGACACTAGTATAGCACCACCACTAGAACCATGTCTACTTCTAGCTCCGTCAAAAAACAATTCCCAAACTTGGTTGCTCTGATCCTCTGAATCAATGTCCTTTTTTAGAAGGTTTGGCTATATGGATCCACTTTCTTGTATCAAATAGCTTCCCAAACCAGCATCCCAAATAAAATTTTCTTGGGCCTTTGAAGCCTTTTTTGATTCTAGTTCATCTAGTAAAATATCAAGGATATTTTCTATCTTAGTGTTTGCTTCTCTAATAATTGGGAAGTCATTGCTATCAAGTGCAAGGCATCTTGCATTGATCACACTGGACACATATGGTTCTATATGGTGAGCTACCAATGATTCAGATTTGATGGTGACCTTGGTACCATATCTTGTGTGGAGGAGCATGTGAGACTAGTCAGAAGAAAGGTAGCCTCCTATCTTGGCTATAAACTCCCTTGACAGACATATGGAAAATAAAGCAAGGAGATCTATGATATCTATATCAAGTAGGATAGAGAAATTAGGACTTGAATGGAGGATTAGATTGGTATCCTTGGATACACATATTGTATTTACTTAGGATCCATCAAGTTGTGTAACCATTTTTTGGAAGGGTTCATATTTAAGTCCTAATTGGTCAGCCACCTTTTTGGGCATTATAGTACTAGTAGCTCCACTATCTACCATACAGTTATGTACTAAGTATTTTCCAATAATTAAAGATACATAAAAGGGAGGTGGTTTTAAGTTCCTACCTTGAATGGTATTTTCTTTGGGGCCACTATTTGGAGCCTCCTTTTCTTGATCAATATTGACCAACACTGGCTTTGTTCCATCATTTGTAGGCTGAGGAACTGTCATTTCCCCGATGGCCTTGTTCAAAATTTCAAGTTGTCCTGGTATAGCCAAAGAGTCCCACATAGACATAGTAACATTCACCTTCTTCATGTTGTCTACAATGTTGAAAGGTGTCACAGTGTGTACCCTTTGTTGCACTTTGACTATGATAGGCTCCATTGGAGCCTTCTTCAATATCTCAGGAGCAGATGATTGTAGTGATTCTGTAGATGTAGTGGCTTTAATCCCAAAATCTGCTCACTCCATGTCTTGGGCTCTTTTCCTTGACCATGTGTTGGCAGCAATGGAAGATTCACCACTGACTCCATTGAAGTCTTGTTGCTCCCAATTGAAAAGAGCAGTCTCATTATTATGGGCTTCTTGCTGAGGAATTGATCCACTAGAAGAGGCCTCTGATTGGGCATGTGAGGCATTCTAAACCATTAAAGCTTGGTTCATCCATCCATTTGAGCATGTAACCTAATTATGAGGTTGATTATAGGGAAAGCACCATTCACACTCCAAAGCTAGATTGTTTTGGTTAGGGACCATATCTCTGACTAGATTTGCAGAATTAAGAGGTACAGGGTTGTATGGTTGAAATGGTCTTTGATTAAAATTTTCCCTTTGTCCCTAATAACCTCCTTGGTATGGTGGCCTAATCTGCTGATAAGACTACCCCTGATTTTGATATTGTTGATTGGGACCTTGACCTTATAGCTGCAAGGGTGGTCTGATTCCTTGCCCTTGCTTCTTTAGGTTTGTCACCTCTTTAGTTAAAGTCTGCAACAGATTTGTCATTTCTTGCTGACTATTTTTTATTTCTTACAGTTCCTAAGAGAAACTTTCCTTTAACTCCTCACCACTAGTACTAGCTTGAGGTGCTAATATGGTAGGAATAGGGGTAAAAGGAGGTAATTGCAGAGGTGCAATGGGCTGAAGGTTGGGAAAGATGGGCATGCATGGCCTTCTTGCTATCATGCCTACTTGGATTAAACAATTTTCAGCCCTGACAGCTATGTCAAAAGCTTGGGGTAAAGAGGTACCCCCCATAGATTGCATCATGAAAGAGATCTGATTATTCAAGCTTTGCAAGAAGTATAACAAAGCATGATTGGCTAATGGCCTCACTGAGACTAGAATTCTATTCCATGTCTTGAGAAATCCGTTATTATAGTCTGTCATTTGCTCTTGAGGATCTCTCTTTATGGTTGTCAATTGCTCAACCAAAGACAAGTTGTCTAATTTATCTTCAAAGTGTTTACTCAATGCATCCCCTAATCCATCCCATGAATTAATAGAACCAACAACTAGAGTTCTAAACCATTCAAGAGATTATCCCTTGAGGGAGGCTACTAATAACTTAGTGGCCACATCTTCTTGAGTTATAATATGTATACTACAGATTGTAGTCACATCTCTTATGTGTTCAAAAATTGTTGTTTTTCCTTCACCTATGAAATTAGGTAGACTCTTTAGTGCCACCAGGGGCACATCATGATGTTGAGCAAAGTTCAATGGACTTGGTTAAAAGGTGAAAAGGCAAATTGCCTAGCCATTGTAGGAGCTGAAATTTGCTGAGTAGCAACTATGTGAGTTGTATTTGATGCTAGATCTGAATCCTCCTCTAAATCCCTAGTTAGAGATCTTCCTCTTCTTCTAAGATGAAAGGACAAAGGTCTCCTCTCTGAAGTATTAGGTGGTGTAGACTGTATTCTTCTTACAGGGGATGCTCTTTGAGACAACCTTCCTCTATATTTTCTCTTTGAGGGATGCTTTGAGAATTCAGTGGACTTTGAGCTCCTTGTCTCTATCTTTCTCATAAACTTTCAATAGGGCTCCTAAATCTTACGCAAGTGGAGTCGCCAAATATAATTGATAGGAAGAAACTTCTAAAAGGTCTGTATTATGCAATCAATATATTAAAGATAGCATAATATTTTGAAGATGAACTTCTTTCTAGTCCCACCGAGCGTGCCAAAAATGTTACACACTAAGTTTGTACCCTTGTTTCAAGCTCTCTTGGTCTTGATAACCTAGTATAACTTTGGGATCATCTCCAGGTTGTGGGACCTTTGCTAACTGAGATGAAACCTCTAGGTTCTAGGCTGGTTCCTCTTGGATAATCACCTTAGTTTTCTTTTTGACAAGAAAGTAAATTATTGAGGGGAAAGGGATAGAAGGAATGCTGAAAGGAAATAACTGAAACCAAACTACCTACTAGGTGATAAACCGAAAAGACATGAACATAATATATTGACCAAATTAGCATGAAGGCTCTCAAATCTAATAGGACACAATATTCCTAATTAGGCTTGCATAAGTGTTTCATAGAGGGATCTCAACAAAAGACTCAGACTATGACCTCCAAGCAAACGTTCTTTTTAGCAAAAAGGGGGCACAGGAATGAGCCAGAGTGATAGGGGGTTGAGGTATACCCACAAGATCATTCAAATCAATCATACACAATAGCACACAAATAAGCTGAAAGAAAGAAGGGCTCTAGAGCTCCAAGATTTCTCTAACAAAGCCAGTATATCATATTCAATAAGAGAAAACTTAGACAAGAAAGCACAGGGATAGAAAGAATGTCACAAATGCCTTTGCAATACCTAAGCATCAATGAAAGATTATAGATTGTAGAAGCCAAAGAGTAGAACAAATGCCACAAATAGCTCCTAAGAAAGAAAGACTCTCTTTTAGAAAGTAAAACTCTCCAGAAGGTAAACTCTACTGCAAAACAACTTATTAAAACTAATATATACACCTCCTCTATTGCACATAGGCTGGAGCAAAAAATTAATTAGGGTTACATAGATTTTTCATAGAATAATAGAAAAACACTAATTCTATCATTTCTGATCATAAATGCATCGTTGAAATATCTTGATCGATCAGATATCTATCCCTGCACACAATTCCATCACAATAACTGTCTCTGGAAGGTCGACTGATCCATCTACTTCTTTGCAAGTCAGGTTCGCCATAACTATTCAGATCAGATATTTGAATTTTCAAATCTTTAAAAGATAACATTCAATGAAGGCACCACAACTGTATCTACGGTCGAGAATCAAATCTGATCCAATTTTAAAATGTGGCCATAGATCTTTTTAATTTACCCGGGCACCGTCTTGGACTTTAACCTTAACTCTATATTTAACCTCAGGTTCTTTTTTCCCCTTAGTCATAGAATCTCACAACCTTTTCACTAACTCTGGCTTAGTCTAGCGATCCAGCGAAAAGTGTTGATCCTTTCTTGATCTAGCATATTCCTTTTTGCTAGGAGATTACCCAACTGAAGGTAATCTCGTAATCGCTGGATAGAAAGAATATTCTATTTTTCATTGGGTGATAACCTGACTAAACTTACAAACCTAGGCCCATCCTACCACTTATCATCATACCACTAGCCTTTGATTGACAGGCACCTCAGATCTATTTGGCATAGGACCCATGACCATATTTAAATTTTCATTAGACGGTTGTTGCATAATCGTGATGAATATCTCTCAAGCATTTTTCCTTGGCAGTAATGCGAAAATCATCGATCTTGATCAAATTTTAACTTGTCTGGACAATGAAAACCCTAGCCCCACTAATAACTTTCCACATCACAAGCCCACAACCAATCAGAAGTAGACACCTCGATAATAACTAACAATGGACCCACTACACAATTGGCTTCCTTCTTTTGGAAGATTAGACAGTTGTTGTAATGCTGAGAAGATTAACCCTCGAGCACCTTTTCCTTGTGGTATCATGATAATCTTAGATCTCAACTAAACTTTAACTTGCCGAGTGACCTAACCGCCATAAGAAACATAACCTCTCGTCGGATCGCTGAAGGCTAAGGCATGAACCGTCAGGGTTGCGCGAACACGCGACTAAAGAAAATGTTGGGTCACTGAATGAAAAGTACTTAACCACCAGAAACAAGAGACCTAGTGAACACACAGTCGCCCAATTGCTGAATAAAAATTTAACCGCTAGAAAAATTGGAGATCAAGTGACACATAGTTGTCCAATCGCTGAATAAAAACTTAACCGCTAGAAAAATTGGAGATCAAGCAACTGCACCCTTGAACAATTGGGCTGACTCGGTCACAGTAGTGCACATAGTAAACACTGATGTCAGAGATAAGCTGCAAAGATGCGAAGAAGTAGAAAACCTCCTGGGTTTTATGTTTAGATAATTTTTTGAAAAGTGTGACATAAAACAAGCTATTTCCTACAGATCTTAAAACAACCATAACTTCTTGATGGTATCATTTAAGAGCATGTGCCTTTAACTAGACCTTGGAAACTCAAAGAACTATCATATGCTAAGGGTGCAAGCCATGACACATCAAAAATTTAGCTCGTAGACCAAAACTATGTCACAACAAGGGCATGGCATTTCATTTAGATTTTTGCATACCAAACCATGCACCCTAGACTAAAGCATACTGACATGAAAAACCACTAAGGCTAAGGGTGCAAGCCATCAAACATAGTGGATTTTGGGTGCAAGCCAAAATAAGTTGCAGCAGAGCAGGACAAACTCACAAAATCATTGCAGGGAAATATCCCTTTTCATAGGATTTTGCTATGATAGAAAATGGCCTAACAGGCTCAGCTCGACCCTTGTGGGAGCCTCATTTCACTCCACCTATGGCCAAAAAATTATATGATAGGAAATTTTTTGGGTAACAATACCTAGGCCACAGGATATGGGTCAGGCTTCTCCTAGCATAGATGCTCTGACATAGGATGTGAGGATATTACAGATAGGTATGTTAGCAGTGGTTGGCCAACTCGATCAAGTAGCTATTATGATACACCAGTTCATGACTATCATGGCTCAGAGGCCAAGTGTTTCTAGTACTAGTCAGAATCCTCCTACTTAGGACAGATCAGGTGATAAGGGATCAAATGGATTAGGTATAGGTGATGGAGCGGCTGCCCCTACAGGATCTTGAGATGATTGATTATGGATCTTCCTTGTTGATAATTTGTATCATGTTATATTTATTGATCAGGACTTTGATGTATCATTTTGTCGATGATATTGTATCTGGATATACAGATTTGATGGATCTTTGATGTTATGGACATTTATATGATGATGGACTTTCCTTGATCCTCTTGATGTGTTTATGTGAGATTATCTTTATATGTAGCTTTATATGATGTTTATGATGCATTTACTTTTGATTGTGCTATGGATGCAATGTATCTTACATATGATATAGATAAATGAATGCAAATGATAATGTAACTTTGAAATGTTTTTTGATTTTCAAGGTATGGATGCAAATGTTTTATTATGGAAATATGGATAATGAATGCAACTATGTTTTTTTTTTTTTTATATGTATGCAACTCTTAAAATGCAATCCTTAACTAAATGTATGCAAATGATTAATGATTAGTGAATCTTTTTCTTTCTAAGATATAAGGATAATGAATAATGAGTAATGCTATGAATGAATGCAAAAAATAATCTCACATTATTGATTTGAACCAAGGATAAGGTGTTTAATTGAACCCCCCTTAATGATTGATCAAGATAATAAATAATGAACCCCCTTTCACTTGGAAAAATACTACACACCAATGCACTTAATCTAACATGAAAATGCAATGCAATGCAACTAATTGTGATGCAGGAGCATCCTGGGTGTAAGAGAAATCTTGCATCACCCAAAAATATTTCTGTTTTTGTAATCAATAAGGGTTATTTTGTGCAGAGCTGCTATTTATGGAAAGTTACTATTTTTGGTAATTTTTGTATGTGCTCAAAATGATCTGATTTCTTTCTTGGAGGTTCATTTTGGTCGTATAAGTCTGCCAGTAAAGTTTCATTGCCAGATCAAGTGTATATTGGAAGATATTGAAGATTTTCGGTATTGGCAGCAGGGTACAGAAACTTTGAACTCAGTTTTGAAGGCTTTAGAGGCCCCGGATGAGGTCAAAAATTTGGGTGACGGGCGCTTGTGCAGCTCAAGCCTGTAGAGCGCTTCGTGGTGTTTCCAAAATAGGGGTATAATAGCCGAGCGGGTCAACTGGTGATGACTTATGGTCTTCGGAAGTTGGGCCACCTGAAATGGCGAAAAATAATTTTCTTCAAAATTTTTGTTCAGGTTTCAAAGGTTATCTTGAGCCGACTATGATGTAATAAAATGTAAAATAAAATAATTCTAAGTTTGGTCGGCCTTATTGGCTAAAATTCTGGAACCTTCCCAGGCGGTGAAAAATTGCCTATATAAGGAAGGCTGTATTATTGTCTTAGGAGTTCAGAATAGTTCTGGGTAATAGTTCGAGGCTTTGTCCTACAGAATATTATAAGGAAATGCCCATGTGGCTTTGCATATTGTAATTCTAAAAGTTTGTAATTCCACATTTGTGGAGATAATAAGAAGCCAATTTTCTGTTCTTGCCTATTATTGTTGTTGTTTCTCTATTTCTCTGATGTGGTTGTGGTATTAAGGGGAGCACCCTTCATCAAGTGGTATCAGAGCAGGTTTTCTTGAGTGTGTAAACAGATCGCTGACTGTGAGGCAGTTTGCACCAGGACCGTGGCTAGGGTTTCAGCGCGCATCGCGAAAATGCCTCCACGAAAGGAACGTGGCGGAAGAGCTGGTGTTGTAACACCTGAGGTTAGAGAGCTGCAGAGACAAGTGCGAGCATTGCAAGAAGAGATTCACAGAGGAATGAATCTTAATGTCAGAGATGAAAGCGAGGATGAAGCCGAAGAAGAATATCAAGAAGGAGAAGCTGAAATTGTGAACCAGGAGGAAGAAAGACTTTTTCGAGCGATTTCCAAGATTGGGAAAAGACCTAAGATTGAGGTTCCTACATTTTCTAGAAATCTTAACCCAGAGGAATTGATCGACTGGATCAATGAATGTCAGGAATATTTTGAGTACGAAGATGTTGAGGATCCTGATAGGGTCAAATTTGCGAAAGCCAGATTGAAAGGTCATGCGAAGATCTGGTGGCAAGAAATTCAATTAGAGAGAAATAGAAGAGGGAAAGATAAAATCACAAGATGGGATCGGATGGTGGATAAATTGAAGCGACAGTTCATCCCTGTTGATTATGAGCTTGACCTACTGAAGAAAATGCAGAGTTTGAAGCAAGCAGGAAGATCTGTTCAGGAGTATACAGAGGAGTTCTACCGACTTCTCATCAGAACAGGCCATGCAGAAGCTGATAAGGAGAAAGTTTCCTGATACCTTAATGGGTTAAGGCCAAGCATTCAGGAGGAGCTGAATCTGGTTCGAATGAACAGTATTGAAGAGGCGTACCAGTTTGCCCTAAAAGTAGAGGAAAAGTTGAACAAGAAGTTTGAGAGCAGACAAAATGGAAGAGGTTGCGGTGGATGATCTGGTGGACGGTCATATGGTGGCCGAAATGAAGATCTGAAAAAGAAGGATGAGGCCAGTAGCAGTCAGAATCAGAAAGGAAACAATTCCAATCGCTTCCAGGATCAGAATAATAGAGATCAAAGAGGAAGGGGAAGAGGACAAGGATCTGGAAGAGGTGGCTTCCGTGGAACATGTTTTCACTGTGGAGAAGAAGGTCATAGGGCATTTGAATGTCCTCAGCACCAAAGAAGAACAAACAGGAGAAATGAAGGCTAGGCTAGAGTTGCACATGTAGATGAAGATGCTAGATCATCAAATTCTGAAGATGCTGAAAGAGGAGAAACATTGATTAACAGAAGAGTCCTGTTGAGTGGTGAGAATGAACCTGAGCAAAGAAGGAGCCTATTTCGCACCAGGTGCAAGTGCGAAGGTAAATGTTGTGATGTGATTATTGATAGTGGAAGCACTGACAATTTGGTGTCAGAAGAGATGGTGACAAAGTTGAAGCTCAAGAGATAGAAACACCCACATCCATATCGGATTGCCTGGGTACAGGATGACCACAAGGTCATGGTCAATGAACAATGCCTAGTGAAGTTCAAGATCGGCGGGTACCAAGATGAGGTACTATGTGATATCATCTCTATGGATGCATGTCATATGTTATTGGGTAGACCGTGGCAGTTTGACAGATGTGCTGTACACGATGGTCGTGCGAATACCTATTCCCTGACAAAGGATGGAGTGCGGCATAAGCTAAAGCCATTGAAGGAGACTGAAGAAAAGGTATGTGGTAATGCAAGAATAACATTTTTTGATGGAAAGAAATTCCTAGATGGTATGAGGCATGAGCGTGTATGTTTTTCTTTAATTCCAAAAGCTGGTAAAGAGGAAGTAGAAGATGTTCCTGTAGAAGTTGCAGATTTGTTGAATGAGTTTCAGGATATTGTATCCGATAACGTGCCTGATGGATTACCACCAGTTAGGAAGATCAGTCATCAGATGGACTTGATCCCAGGAGCGAGTTTGCCGAATAAGGCAGCACACAGAATGACACCTGCAGAAAGTGAGGAGTTGAACAGACAAGTACATGAACTGTTACAGAAAGGATTGATCCGTGAGAGTTTGAGTCCCTGTGCTGTACCAGCAGTATTAGCACCAAAGAAGAATGGAGAATGGAGGATGTGTACAGATTCTAGGGCAATAAACAAGATCACAATCAAGTACAGGTTTCCATTGCCACGAATGGATGATATTATGGACTGTTTGAGTGGAGCTGTGTATTTTTCAAAGATAGATCTGAAAAGTGGATATCATCAGATTCGGATCAGAGAAGGAGATGAATGGAAGACTGCCTTCAAGACAAAGGAAGGACTGTATGAGTGGTTATTCATGCCTTTTGGGCTAACCAATGCACCGAGCACTTTCATGCGGCTCATGAACGAGGTTCTGAAAGAATTTCTGGGTAAGTTTGTCATTGTTTACCTAGATGATATTTTGATTTTTAGCAAGACATTGGAGGAACATATGATGCATATTCGTATGGTGTTTGAGAAGTTGAGAGATGAGAAATTGTTGATTAATTTGAAGAAGTGCAGTTTTGTGAAGAAAGAGTTAGTGTATTTGGGATTTGTAGTTTCAGCAAAAGGTCTAAAAATAGACCCAGAGAAGGTACAGGCTATCCTTGAATGGCCTACTCCAAGGAGTGCTACTGAGGTAAGATCTTTTCATGGTCTAGCTAGCTTTTACAGAAAGTTTATCAAAAATTTTAGCAGTATTTGTGGACCCTTGACTGAAACAATGAGAGGGGATAGAAAAGAGTTTAAGTGGACTAATGGGGCAGAAAAGAGTTTTCAATTGTTGAAACAAAAAGTTACAGAGCAACCTAATTTAGCACTTCCAGATTTTAATAAGGTGTTTCAAGTAGATTGTGATGCTAGTGGTACTGCAATAGGAGCTGTTATGAGCCAAGAAGGTAAACCTATTGCTTATTTCAGTGAGAAATTAAATGATGCCAAAAGAAAATATTCTATTTATGATCAGGAATTTTATGCTATAGTTCAGGCATTGAAAAAGTGGAGGCACTATTTGCTTCCTAAGGAGTTTGTTTTGTATACCGATCATCAAGCTTTGCAATATTTGAATAGTCAAGGAAAATTGAATCAAAGGCATTTGAAATGGGTTGAGTTTTTGCAGAGTTATACATTTGTTTTGAAACACAGGAGTGGAAAGTCTAATAGGGTTGCAGATGCTCTTAGCAGAAGGCAACTATTGCTAACAGAAATGCAGATTGAAGTGGTTGGGTTCAAGGAACTCAAGAATTTATATCCAGAGGATCGTGATTTTGGTGAAGCTTGGAAAGCTTGTACAGAACCTGTTACTCTAGACAGGACGAAATGGTTGGATTTCATCATCCAGGATGATATGCTATTCAGAGGGAGTCAGTAGTGCATTCCACGAAGTTCTATGAGGGAGAATCTCATCAAAGAGAAGCATAGTGGAGGATTGGCTGGACATTTTGGTCATGATAAAACCCTTGGTTTGGTTAGTGAGAATTATTATTGGCCACAGTTGCAGCAAGATGTGAAAAAGTTTGTACAGAGTTGCAGAGTATGTCAGATGGCAAAAGGAGTAAAGCAGAATACAGGGTTGTATCAGCCATTATCTGTACCAGAGAAGCCTTGGGAGGATATCAGCATGGACTTTGTTCTTGGTTTACCGAGGACACAGCGGGGACACGATTCAATTTTTGTGGTAGTTGACAAATTTTCAAAGATGGCACATTTTATTCCCTGCAAGAAAACTAATGATGCTGTTCATGTAGCAGAATTGTTTGTCAGAGAAGTAGTGAGACTTCATGGTTTGCCAAAGACCATAGTTTCAGATCGGGACACTAAGTTTGTTGGATATTTCTGGCATACATTGTGGAAGAAGTTGAAGACATATTTGAAGTTTAGTTCATCACATCATCCACAGACTGATGGACAGACAGAGGTGGTGAATAGGAGTTTGGGAAATTTGCTGAGATGTTTGGTTGGAGATAAGCCAACAGGATGGGATTTGATTTTACCACAGGCGGAATTCGCATACAATAATTCTGTCAACAGGAGCACTGGTAAATCACCATTCCAGATTGTATATGGAAGTAGTCCGAGAAATGCATCTGAATTAAGGAAGATAGATAAAGGAGAAATAAGTAGTGCTAAAGCTGAGGATTTTGCAGAACACTTGAAGAACATCCATGAGGAGGTGAGGAAGCATATTACCAAGATGAATGCATAGTATAAGGTTAAGGCAGATGAGAAAAGGAGGTATAAGGAATTTCAGGTTGGTGATGAAGTCATGGTTCATTTGCGGAAGGAGCGGTTTCCAGTTGGTACATATAACAAGCTGAAAATGAAGAAGTTTGGACCATGTAGGATACTGAAGAAACATGATTCAGGAAACGCATATGAGGTAGAATTGCCTACTGAGCTAAATATTTCACCAGTGTTTAACATTTCAGATCTGACAGAGTATCATGAAGGAGGTGTTGAAAATGAGATCACAGCAGCACAGTGGAGTATTCCAGCAACTAGTTCAGGCACTAAGGAGATCGAAGATATACTGGACAGTCGTGTTGGCAGAAGCACAAGGAACAGGACATATGAAGAATATTTGGTCAAGTGGAAAGGATGACCTGTTGAAGATTCATCATGGCTGACAAAGGAGGAGGTTAGCCATCTTGGTTTTCCTCTGCACACCTGAGTCGTGACAGGGTCACTTCTCAAATTACCCCAGGTGTCTGATGCAGGAGCATCCTGGGTGTAAGAGCAATCTTGCATCACCCAAAAATATTTCTATTTTTGTATTCAATAAGGGTTATTTTGTGCAGAGCTGCTATTTATGGAAAGTTACTATTTTTGGTAATTTTTTTATGTGCTCAGAATGATCTGATTTCTTTCTTGGAGGTTCATTTTGGTCGTATAAGTCTGCCAGTAAAGTTTCATTGCCAGATCAAGTGTATATTGGAAGATATTGAAGATTTTCGGTATTGGCAGCAGGGTACAGAAACTTTGAACTCAGTTTTGAAGGCTTTAGAGGCCCCGGATGAGGTCAAAAATTTGGGTAACGGGCGCTTGCGTAGGTCAAGCCTGTAGAGCGCTTCGTGGCATTTCCGAAATGGGGTTATAATAGCCGAGCGGGTCAACTGGTGATGACTTATGGTCTTCGGAAGTTGGGCCACCTGAAATGGCAGAAAATAATTTTCTTCAAAATTTCTGTTCGGGTTTCAAAGGTTATCTTGAGTCAACTATGATGTAATAAAATGTAAAATAAAATAATTCTAAGTTTGGTCGGTCTTATTGGCTAAAATTCTGGAACCTTCCCAGGCGGTGAAAAATTGCCTATATAAGGAAGGCTGTATTATTGTCTTAGGAGTTCAGAATAGTTCTGGGTGGTAGATCTGGGTAATAGTTCGAGGCTTTGTCCTACAGAATATTGTAAGGGAATGCCCATGTGGCTTTGCATATTGTAATTCTGAAAGTTTGTAATTCCACATTTGTGGAGATAATAAGAAGCCAATTTTCTGTTCTTGCCTATTATTGTTGTTGTTTCTCTATTTCTCTGATGTGGTTGTGGTATTAAGGGGAGCACCCTTCATCAAATTGTCACTAGATTTTTGTGAAAAAATTGTAGAAGAGAAATATTTTCATCATTGAGCATTGTGGGACTAGAAAGCAAGTACAACCATCATTGACCACATCATGATGATATGAATACCACTATTTATCACATTTGGTAACCTTTAGAAAACTAGTACAACCCTAACTATTTGAATAAACAACTATGGGAGTATGAATACCATTTTCATTGGATTCAATGTTGCAATTGGATTTTGGTATTAAGATATAGAAGATCTAAATAGCCAAGGTATCCATTTGCATAAACAAAAAAAGGTCAACCCTCCACCCTATATGAAAGTCCTCAATGGTTCTTTGATGACCATGTCGTTAGATGAATTCACATAAGTTGTTGGATCTCCCTCAAGATAGTCACTCAAAGGCAATAAAAATATCATGTCTCTGTCATTGCCAATCTAGTAGGAACATCATTGATTAGCTAAAAAGATATGATAAAAAGCCAATAAAGATCATCAAAAAAAACTTCAAGTGTTTTGCAATGCATCAAGATTTTCAAAAAGAATTTCCAAACATTCTGATCATTTAAGTGATGTCAATTTTTAATCCTGAATAATAAAGTCAATGAAGGTTCAAGGATTAAGTTGTAGGATCAAAATACTTGGTTGTGAACAATGATATCCATCAAAGATTCAATAAAAATCTCTCTCTTCTAAAGATCTGATAATTCTCAAAGGTTCAATAAAAATCTCTCTTCTAAATCAATTATATCCATCAAAGGTTCAATAAAAATCCTCTCTTCTGAAGCTCTGATAACTCCCTCTGATGTGTGACCGAAAGTAACACTATTGAATTCACTCGTACCAAAAATCTAATCCTTTCTTGCCCCCAAGTGATAGATGTGATCGTGTGACAAACTTAGGGCAATATGAAACCTAAAATGCAACAATGCAGCTAAAAGGTTTTATTATGACTATTCACAAATGATGGATGCAATGAAGAGGTACAAGTGAGATGATGGAAATGCAATATGTACATATGAAACTTAGGAAAGACTTAGGGGAACAAAAGGTGCTTGATTTCCAAGTTTTCACCTTTTGGGTTTATTGCTCTTTTTCTCTTTTTTTTTCATTTTGAACTTTTCTCAATTTTTTTGATCTTTTTTATTTTCTCATGTACAAAAGTGATGCTTAAGTCATTGGATACACACTCATCTGATACTCTTTCTTATGATACTCTCTCATCTAATTAGGTATGAAACATCTTTAAATAGATGCTATTAATGGGCTCTTATAATTCTTCCCAATCACAATTGGCTAATTTGTAAGTCCCCATTCCAAAAGAAGAAACCATGATAAAAGGACCAATCCAATTTTCTTCCCATTTACCCTTCTTTTCCCTTTCCGCTTGATTTTTAGGGTTCTCCCTTAGCACTAAATCACCATCTTGAAAGACCCTTGGTTTAATGTGCTTGTTATAGTTTCTTGAAATCCTGTTTTGGTAAACTTTCAAATGTTCATAGGCTTGTGCTTGATGTTCCTCTAACAATTCCAATTGTTGAAGTCGGGCAACCCTATAATCCTCATCCATTATTAATCCTTGTAATGATACTCTTAGGGATGGTATTTCAGCCTCCAAAGGTAACACAACTTCGGCTCCATAAACCAATGAATATGGTGTAGCTCTTGTAGGTGTCCGGATACTAGTTCTATAAGCCCACAAAGACAGGTTGATTTGTACATGCATATCTCTTCCTGATTTGTTCACCGATCTCTTCAAGATTTTAAGGATATTCTTATTAGTAGCCTTGGCTTGTCCATTTCCTTTTGGATAGTAAATGGAAGAAGAGTGATGGGTAATATGAAAAGTATCACAAAGCTCATCCACATCTTTATTCTTAAATTGTTTTCCATTGTTGGTAATTATGGCATGAGGAATACCATATCTACAAATGATGTGATTAAGGATGAACATAGAGATTTGTTTTCCTGTAGAAGTGATCAAAGGAATGATCTCTACCCATTTAGTGAAGTATTCCATAGCCATGATACTGTATTTGTGCCCATTAGATGAAGGTGGATAAATCACACCAATCAAACCAAACCCCCATTAATAAAATGGCCCAGATGTAACAAAAGGATGTATTTCTTGAGCCGGTACATGTATCATATACCATGATATTGACATTTTGTGCATATCTTAACAAAGTGACAAGCGTCCTTTTCTAAGGTTTTCCAAAAATACCCCATGCGAAGGATCTTCTTAGCTAAGTTTAACCTGCCTGAATACGACCCGCAAATGCCCTCATGGACCTCATGTAAAGCTACCTTAGACTCTTCTTCCTCTAGACATCTAAGAAAAGTTTTGTCAAGACCCTTACAATACAATGTGTCAGAAAGGATAGTATAATGAGCCAATTGTCTGATGAAGTGTCTTTTTTGGGCTCAGGATTGGGCTAAGGGTAATACTTGGTCTTTAAGGTATGTGTAAATAGGACCGTACCAAGGTGCATCATGTCCATTAAGTAAAGCAATAATTTGGGTATCAAGAAGGTCAAATGCTGGTTTTTCCAACTCCTCCACCAAGAATTCATACCTTTCATTTTGATCATGCTTTTGGAGTAATGAAGCCAAGGTAGTCATTGCATTGGCAGCTCTATTCTTCTCTCTTGAAATTTTCTCAAAAGTTATCAACACAAAGTATTTTTTCCAAGCATCAATCATTGTCTTGTAAGGCATTAAATTTTCATCTTTTGTGTTGTACTCATCATTGACTTAATTGATCACTAATTGTGAATCACCATACACTTGTAGCTCAGTAATATTCCATTCTAAAGCCTTCTTGATACCAATGACTAAAGCTTCATACTCAGCTATGTTGTTGGTACATGGGAATAAGAGCTTGTGTGATTTAGGAATAGTATACCCCTGAGGGGTAATCAACAATATACTGGCTTCGGAACCTCCTTGTGTATATGAACCATCAAAGTACAATTTCCATTTCTTAGCTTCTATATTGACAATTGTTGCATCAGGAAACTCTACTTGAATAGGATGTGTAGAAACCAATGGATTTTTAGCTAAGTGATCTGCTATCACTTGTCCTTTAATGGCCTTTCTATCCACATATTCAATATTGAACTCACTTAACACCATGACCCATTTTTATATTCTTCCTGTTAAGGCAGTTTTGCTAAGCAAGTATTTCAAACGGTCAATTTTTGGGAAGCAAAGACAATAGCTAGGCATGCTCTTTCCATGAAGGTGTAACTTAATTCATACTTAACCAATGTTCGGCTCAAATAATAAATAGCTCTCTCTTTTCCTTGATCATCTTCTTGTGCCAAAAGAACTCCTAGAGACCTCTTGGTTGCTGATATGTACAAAAGAAATGGTTTTCCTTTGATAGGAGGCATTAGAATTAGTGGATTGATTAAGTAAGTCTTCAACAAAGTAAAGGCCTTGTCACATTCTTCATCACATGTAAAAATGGTGTCTTTGTGGAGCAATCTAGTGAATGAGTGACACTTTTCAACTAGTTGAGAAATGAATCTCCTTATTGATTGAAGTTTTCCTTGAAGAAACCTCATTTGGCTAATGTTTTTAAGAATTTCCATGTCCATGATTTCTTGAACCTTTTTGGGATCCACTTCAATGCCTGTTGTGGAAACTATGTATCCTAATAATTTTTCAAATTGAACACCAAAGGCACACTTTTTTGGATTGAGCCTTACTTTGAATTATTCCAAGCATGTAAATATCTTTTCTAGAATTTCTAAATGATCCTCTCTTTGATGTGACTTAGCCAATATGTCATCTACATAATCTTCTAAGAAGGTGTGCATCATATCATGAAAAATGGTAGTCATTGCCCTTTGGTAAGTAGCTCCGACATTTTTTAGGCCGGAATGCATTACATTCCAACAAAAATCTCCCCAAGGGCATGTGAACACTATCTTTTCTTGATCTTTGAGTACAATCTTAATTTGGTTGTATCCAATAAAACCATCCATCAATGAAAACATGGAGTGACCAGTTGTTAAGTCCACTATTGCATCTATACTTGGAAGAGGAAAGTCATCTTTGGGACATGCAAGATTAAGATCTCTAAAGTCTGTACATATGTGAATGGATTTGTCATGCTTGGTAACTGGTACAATATTTGATATCCATGCCAAATAATCAATTTATCTTATGAACCCAACTTTTAACAATTTCTCCAATTCTGCTTTAACTAGAAGAGCTATGTGTGGATGCATTTTTCTCAATTTTTGCTTGACAGGTTTAACCCTTGGTTTGATATTCAAGTGATGCAGGATGAAGTTTGGATCTAATCTAGGCATGTCATCATAGGACCATGAGAAATTCTCTTGCTTTTCTTGGAAAAATTTGATGAAATCTTTTCTCTCTAAAAGTGTAAGTGAAGCTGCTAAATGTATGAATTTGGGCTCCAATTCGGCTCCAATATTGACTTTCTCCATTGGCTCTATAAGAATTGGTGATCTTTCTTCCTCACGTGCTGGTAAGGTATCCAACTTGTCTTCCTTAGGTGCCACAGTTGGGTTTTCACCATCGAAAACATCCTTTATTTTTACTTTTCTTGGTTCTAGTACTGCCACATGTTGGTTTTCACCACTAGAACTCTTCAATTTTTCACTTTTTTATCATTTTTTTTCTTTTGGATTAAGAGGTTGGACCCCTTCCTTTCTCATCATGTTTGGATTAAACTCATCGGTGGAAGAGGGCTCAACCGCATTTAGGTATTGTATCATTTCTTGGTTATTGGGAAGGTATAGTAAATCATTTTGTTCGGTTAAGTCCCAATCAATAAGTTCAAGATGCATTAAGGATAAAGATTCAATTGGAAATTTTTCATTGGTTGGGTTTAAGGACATGACTTAGTTATATGGTTCATACATTGTATCATTAAGGTCAATAACATGAGCTTGCTCAAGATGATCCATGGAAGAAGGATTGAATTTTTCTTCACTTGAGTCCTCTAAGACTTCTATGGGAAAGAAGACATGCAAGTTAAACCTTACATTCAAATCACCCCCCAACAAAGTTACCCAAGGTTCACCTACCCATGGATGATTAATGTTTGCTTTCCCTATGTTAGATTCCTGTGGATCGGGTTGCATGTATGTAGGAAGTATCTTCAGATCTTCATTATCTTGAGTTTGTTCTTTAGGAACATTAGTATAAGAATGCATTATGAAAATATCTGTGTCATGGCAAGAGTCTTTGGATAAACAATCCCACTCATATTCTCTAGAATCATTACTATCAATATCAGACTCTACAATGTTCACTTTTTCATAAAAATCATGCATAGGGCTAGAACTTTCTCCTTTGTGTTGATAACCTATTCCTGATTTTTCTTCCTTTGATCTCCAAGATGATTCAATAGGTTCAAATAGACCTCTTTTTCTCATACCTAAGGGTCCTCTTCCCTTATACCCCCATTTTTGCATAATTTCAAACCCCTTTCCATATTGGTCAGTTTGGATATTGATGTGTTGAACGCTTTCCATGGGATTGTTTGAAGTATCACTATCATCTTTGTAAAGCCATTGTAGAACCTCATTGTCTTCTTTCTCAAATGCTGACTTGTCACTCTCTTTTACAAAATGAGAGTTTTATTTGTGAGGAGGATGCACCTTAGAAGGTTTTCCATGTGTTTTGGGGGAAGTAGGTAAATCAAATAGGGAAATAGAATATTCCCCTACTCCTTTAGAACTGATTCTACATTGTTTTTTGAACTTGTGCATCATCTCACTCATTTGTTTATATTGGTCTTCTTTGGCTTTGTCTCTCTCCTCTTTGGCAGGTTTAGAAAGTTCCACCTCTAGTGTGGATGTTTTACCTGAATTATCATTTGAACTTGGACCCTCATAACTCACTTTTTCTTTTCCCTTAGCTGATGTAGTTGAGTTAGTTTGAATAGGGTTTGAGGTAGAGGTAACATTTGATGTTAACTTAGGATAATCACCTTTAGTTTCTTCAATGATAGTATATGGAACAATCCCTTCGCTATTATGAGGAATAAATAATTCATGAAGAGGCTTCAATGTGCTACAATATTGAAAGGATTTGAATCCCCTCCAATTGTGATTTCTTCTCCTATGTGTGGAAATTTGATACATTGATGGTATGTAGAAGGAACTGCTTGAATCTCATGTATCCATGGCCTCCCCAATAAGATGTTATAAGTTAACTTCATGTCTAGGACTTGACATATGGTGTCCTTTTTTATGGGTCCAACTTGAATAGGTAAGATAATCATGCCTTTTGAAGATCTCTCCTCCTCATCATAAGCTTTAATGGTAATTTTCTTCTTAGGATCAATAGAAGATTCAAATAAACCTAAGGACTTGACAAGGTTTAAAGTGAAAATATTAAGACCATCTCCTCCATCTATGAGAACTCTCTTAACCCTATGTCTTTGAATGAGGACTTCTATATGCAAAGGAAAATTTTGAGGATGAGTGATGGACATATCATCTTGCTCTAAAAATGAGAGACAATGTCATGCAATGAGGTGTCCCACCATATTTTGAAATTTTTCTTCCTCCAAGTTAATAGGAACATTAGTCTCCAATAAGGCTTTTTTCCAAGATCTCTTTGTGATTTGGAGATAATTTTAACATCTCCAAAATAGAAATTTGAGTCGGAGTCTTTTTTAATTGGTCCACCAAATTATATGACTTTGTTGTTGTAGATGGTTGTTTAGCCAAAACACTTGATTGTGTAGGACCAATAGATTTAGGATCAACCCCTTGTAGGGTAACCCTTGAAATTTTCCCACAAGTGATAGCATAAGATGTTTCCCTTTTAGGTTGTTCCTTGATTACAACAACATTGACAACATGCTCCTAACTGGATAATGTGTTGATAATGTTATCATAATGATGAGCAAAATTGACATTATTGTTGCCTTGTTTATTCACATTGGAAGATTCAACCTTCTCATGGTTATAGAAAGGTTGCTTAAAAGCCAAGTGATCTTCATTGTTTTGAGGCCCTTCTATCTTGATCACACCATTGTCAATCAAATCTTGTACCAAATTTTTCAACTGCAAGCAATCATTTGTTGTATTTCCTCTATTTCTGTGGTATTCACAATGACTAGACTCACTCCACCATTTGGGCTTGTTTTGTAGTTCATATGGTTGAGGTCTAGGTAAATCAATAATCTTATTAGAAATGAGAGTTCTCAATACATTTTCAAGGGGTTCACCCAAAGGTGTGAATGTCCTCTTGGGAGATGGTGCAAAGAATGGCTTAGGCTTGTTAGCCCCTTGATTGTTCCCAAAGTTTTTATTATTGGTATTGTTGTTAAAAGGCACTTTGGGAGCTTGATTTGCATTATTCACTTGAGTAGGTGTTCTCATGAGAGTAAAGGAGTGGGTTTTAAATTATTAGCATCAACAACCCCATCATTGACCACACCTTTGTTATTGTTCCTCAACCCAAATCAGTTATAGTTGTTAGGAGAATTCTTATTTTGATTATTATTGTTGTTGAAGGTATTGTTGTTGTTGTAATTCTTGTTATCCTTGTAAAACTTTAGTTCTCCACTTTTAACCAATACCTCCTTCATAGTCACTCTATTTTCAATAAGATCTTGAAAAGACCTAGGACATTGCAGCCTTAACCTATAGTTCATTTCATTACTCAAGCTATTTATAAAGATGTCCATCTTTTCCTTTTCTGGTACACTTCGAGGGTATCTAGAAAATAATTCTCTCCATCTTTGTAAGAAAAGTAGGAATCCTTCTCCCTCTCTTTGTCTGGTGTTGCATAAGGTAATCATTGTAACCTCATGTTTGATATTATATGAATAATGTGTTACAAATTTAGAAGCTAACTCTTCAAAAGTTCAGATGCCAGGAGGTAATTTTGAAAACCATTCCATGGACATGCCTCCCAAACTTCTATGAAACAACCTCATTAAATAAGTAGTGTCATGCATTAAATCCAAGCTCAATGCACAAAATTCCCTTAAATGATCTTGGGGATCAGATGCTCCTTTGTATTTGTCATAGTTAGGAAAAACCACATTACTAGGGAACGATATCATGATTAAACTCTTGTCAAATGGGAAAGGACACAATGCCTCTATTGAAAAGGATTTTGGAGCCCCACTTTGCTTCATTATGTCCAATTGCATTTGGAATAATTTAAATTTCTTTTTCATGATATCAATCGGATTATCTTCAACTTCCTTTTTCTTAAGTTGATTGACATCATAGTCATGAGGGAGTTTAAGACCTACTCGGGCTAGCTCTAGAAAATACTTCTCCTTATCTCTCTCTAATGCTTTTTCCATGAGCTTCATGAAGTATTGGATTTGTATGGCTTCATTAACCTTTTCATTGGTTGCATCTTCAGTAGTTGGTTCACCATTATCCCCATTGTTAGTGTTGTTAATCCCTTGATTGTTAGAATCTATTCCTCCTCCTCCATTGTTGTTATTTGACCCTAGATTGTTTGGGTTAATACCCCCTCCATTTTTTTTATTATCATGGTTAACTTGGTTGGTTTGATCTAAATCCGAGTTTCCAAAAGGAAAATTCATGTTGGTTTCTACCTCTTGGATGGGTTCTTGTGGTATTCTTGAGGAGGTAAATGTGTCACTCGGAAAAGGAAGTTCTTGCCTTAGATATGTTCCATCTGATTTTAGGGTTTTCTTTACATATTAAGATCAAGTGAAAGCCGGCATGAGCATAAATCTCTTGGAAATAGTCTTTATCTCACTTGCTTGTGGTCAAATCCTTACAAAATTTTCAAAAATGTTCAAAACCAGGATTTCTAACTAGGTGAAATATTGGAACAAATAGAATGTCCAAAAGGGTATTCAGATATGAAATCTAAATTTTTTGAAACCCCCCGAGAAATATCCACTATTTTCCCTTCTTTTTTTTTGGGCGTCACTTGCCAGTGTGTAGGCGTGACTTAAAACTTAGTACGCAGGTTACTGGAATTTACCTAGGTGGCGCTCTACAGTGAGCAAGTGGATTTTTCCTATTGATAGGTGTTTCTTAACTTTTTCAAGGCATTTCTTAAAATGTCACAAGTGTGACTTCATCATTTACAAGTGTTTTTTTAATAGTCACAAGCGTAACTTCACTATGTATAAGCAGTTTTTCTCTGTGTGTAGGTGATACTTTGCAGATCAGGTTGTAAATTTTAATTTTTAAAAGTGATTTGATCAAATCTGTCAAATATTCTTGCTTGAAAATAAAGTACAAACACAACACACACATTAAATTTGTACCATATCCCTAAAACCACACTAAAAGTGTATGTTCTCGATCATTTTCATAAGTATAAACAAGAATGTCTTCGAAGCAATCTACCTAGAGTCAAATTTGGATTTTAAACACATTTGGCTCTAAAAGGTAGATTACTACTTAACATGATTTTTAATAAACACCTTCGTTCTAGATCATGTCAAGTTCTTTTAACCACTTGCGGGCTTCCCACACACACAAAAGCAAGATTTGGCACAATCCAAAGGACTGCTCAAGGAAGTGAAGAATACTTGCACACAACCTAGTCACTCTTCTATTAAGGAAGAGTGTATTTGTTTATAGTGGGCCGAATAGTATCGCGACTAAAGTGATTGTCTCCCACTTTGGGTCGTTTCCTCTCATAGTCCTTGTAAGGCAATTCTCGAGAGGCAGGCCCTCTAAAGATCTAATTTATCTGGCATATATAGAAAAAAAAGAAATTGAACTTGGTTCAACAAGTTTGGGAGTTTGATTCACTTAGAAAGTGAAGAGCATATCCCTATTGTTGTTCCTTGTTCCAAACACTTCAAGAAAAATTTGTTCTTTTTCAACCTCTTGACAAGGAGATTCTTATAAATGAAATGTTTGGTTAATTCCTCATCCCTTTCTTTCTACCAAGTTGAACTCACATGTTTGGATTTTTTATCCACTTCGCAAAGTGGAGAGCATATGCCTAATGTTTTTTCAATTTGGACAATAGTAAGGTTTTTCCTATTAAACTAGATTCAAAGAAAAGCCACAATTTAAGCAATGCAAGCTTGATATGAAAAATACCTATTTTGTAGCTAGCAAAGGCTAGGCACTTTTTTGAAGTTTTTTGTCATTTATTTGCTTACTTCTAGTGGCTATCGTTCACATTCCGGCTCCTCCAACAAGTTAGTCAATATAGCAATACAAAGTGAAGGAAACCAAAAGGAACAAATTGAAATGCAATTAAGTGTTCTTAACAAGATTTTGCAAAGAAAATTTTAACAACTTGATGCAAGCAATTTAGTTCAAAGTAGGAAATTTCTTTTTATAAGCATCCAACACCTTTATGTAATGCTTATAAAGCTTTTCTTCTAATTCCAAACTATCTATAATTGAAGTAGTATGGATTTCTTTTAGATGTTTGGTTTGAATTCTTACCTCTTTTCACTCTTGAGTAACTCTTCTTTCTAGTTTCTATACTTTCCTGTGTTTGCTCATCTATGGGGAAAACACAGACAGAGAGTTAGAAAATAGAAATTAATAATCTGACAGCAAAATTAAATAGGAAAGTCTAGGAGGCATTTATCAGCTAATAAGCATCAGTTAAAATCTAGTAGGCATTATTTTAAAGCTCACAAGCGTCACTTTCCAGTGACTCAAATGACTTTTCAAAATTACTAATTGTAAAACCTTAACTGCTAAGCATTACAAATAACTGTAAATCATGTAAGATAAAATATATAAGGCAGAAAAGAACAACTAATAGGCGTCAGTTAAAAGCTAGTAGGTGTCATTTTAAAGCTCACAGGCAACACTTTCCAGTGACTCAAGCAACTTTTTAAAATTACTAAGCATAAAACTTTAGCTGCTAAGCATTACAAATAACTATAAATTGCATAAGATAAAGTATCAAAGGCAGCAAAGAATAGCTAATAGGTGTCGTTTCTCAGATTTTAGGTAACGCTTTATGCTCTTAGGCATAATACTTTATTTTGCAAGCATCAGAAGAAGAAAAGACAAAATAGAAATAATCTCATAGGCATCAGTTAACGTCTTCTAGATGTCATCAGAACTCTCATAGGCATCATTAGATCCTTCGTAGGTGGTGTTTCTCCTATTTTCTACAAAATTGATGCCAAAGTGAAGCCAAAAACACACAAAACTTGATAAAAATGATGAAAAATGAGGCTCAAAGCCCCACAGTGGGTGCCATTTGTGTGTGAGTGTTTACATGACCTTCATGAAATTAGGACAATTAGCAACAATTCTATGAAAAGACAATGGAAATTTAATCTAAAGAATTGCATTTAACATCCATATCATCTCATGGTTCTCTATCTAAGCTTGGTAAGTAGAGCTCTCAGCCTTATTCTCTACTAGTGACAATCCTAGAATGAGAAAATTATGATAAAATGCCTAAATCTAGCTCTCAATTCTCAAAATGAAACAAAGATTAACTCAAATGCTCATGATAATGCTCTCAAATCTCACTATTTTCTCTCAAAATGTTCAAGATATTGCTCAATTGCTCTCCAATTGCCTATAGTGATGATGTTATGCATTCAAATTTTCTAGTATATTATGCTCTCAAAATGACTTCTATTTATAGTAAAATCCCAAGGGTAGGGGGTAGAGTTACTTGATCATGGTTTAGCCTTGGTTGATTAAAAGATTTGAAATGTTTTTAAATGGGGGGACAATTTAAATGATTGTCTCAAATCTTTGGACAAGTAGACAAATTTGAGTGATTGAGATTCAAAGTTGAAAATGAGTGATTGAGATTCAACAATTTGGAGTGATCCATGTGCATTGTGTTCTCAATTCTTATTGGTTGCTCAAATTATGTTGAAAGATATTAGGATTTATTAAATTCCATCAATTAATTAAATTAACCATGTAAGGGAATAGGTTCAATTTGATTTTTTGATTTAAAACTATACAATTAATTGACTAAAATCAATTATATAGTGTGATTGATCCCTTTAAGCTTTTATTTAATTATTTGATGTCATGATTTGATTTTTTCTTTGATTTAAATGATTTTATCCAATTGTGATTAATAAATATCCATTTAAAATTGATTTGATCCATTTTGATGAAAATTAGAGCATTTGGCTAAGATTTTATAAATTTGAATGGTTCTAAGACACCTGACCAGTTTTGGGTGTCTACACCTGTACCCACTCTGCATAAACAATAAGCAAGGTATGTTAGCTGCGAAATGGCAGTAGGAAATGAAGCTTTATCATTGATGTAAGATCATTGAACGGTCAAAAACAATGTCCTTAGATGACATGATGTTTTCATTTAAGCCATCTAAGAAACCATTGCTTCACATTACTTTAATTGAAGTCATGACTCATCTACTCATTGTCATTAATTAATATTTCTATCTAATATTACCGAAGATTGCCAAAAGAATTCTGCTTTTTTGGTGCCATAAAATTAGGTCATGGACTCACATGTCCATTGGATTACAACATATCAATGACCAAAGGTGAATTTTGAGCCTATTGTTGGTCTCCATAATCTTTATGACAAAATCTCGGTGGAATCATGACATGTGGTATGATTGATCGTGGGCTTATTGGTACAATCAATCATACCACGTGTCATGATTCTGCTGAGAGTTTATTGTAAAGATTATGAAGAGAAACAATAGGCCCAAAATTCACCTTTGGTCGTTGATATGTTGTAATCCAATGGACATGTGAGTCTATGACATCATAGTGATGGGACCCGATGCAACTTCAACATCAAATCAGAACCATTGGATTAAGAGAGATGAACAATGGAAGGTGCATTTCAGATGGAATGTGGTGAGATAATTCCTTTACTAAAAAATCTCTCTGGAATCATCACACATGTCATTCTTTAAGAATGAAAACTCAGGAGAATGAAAATTTAATTATTATTTCCAATTATTAAATCGCCATACCAATTATACAACTCTTGTATTAAATCGCTAAGTTTATATGCATTTTTTATAAACATTCGCCATGACAAATAAATTAATTACAATGTTTGGAAAATAATTTCACCATAATTTATCAATATAAGGAAGTCTGATTCGCCAATTAAATTAATAATTTTCCTATAAAAGACATTTTTAGTCACCATATTTTTATAAAAATGGTATACGTTATTAAAAAATTTGCCACCAAATATCCATATTTTGAAACATAATTCGTCATCAATATTAAAAATTTTCCCTCCAAAAAACATGTGATTCGCCACGATTTTATACTTTTTCGGAGGGGGGGTTTCTTAAAGTTATCTCTGACCAAAGGGGGTCTCCTGCAATAACAACTACATGGGTTAAATTCACACCATTTTATATTAGTGTTACAAGTATTTCATTAATTAAAAGAACTATAAATCAAAAAAGAAATTTAAAAAAAAAACATAGATTTTCTTTACCTGAATGTGCCACATCATCTACATGGTTATCATTCTAAACATCCTCCACTCGTTTAGCATGACGTTCTGTATGCACTAAAATATACACAAAAAAGGTTACACTAATTTCAATTTAAGATGCTAAATTGTATTAATAATTACATAATTAATTTTTAATACAAAATGAACACCTCCATTGACACTGTGATGCACATCAAGGCCTTCATCATGCAGCGTAGGATCTGTGTTAGGATTACGAGGTTGCATTGCAATGTCATGCGCATTGCTATCATTGTTTTCTTTTTAAAAAGAAAAATAGTCAATTTATGTTCAAAATTAACATCAAATAGATTGTTGCTCAAGTATTCAATTTCAAATATTTTTCATTTGGCATATTTACTTGTTCAACTGATGCAAGAGACTCTTGGGTTGGGCCAGTGGAAGCTTGGTGTAGGCGTTCAACCACAGCTTAATAGCCTTCCTTGAAGGCAATTTTTTTGTGTTTTGTTGTGGCCTCTAAATTAAATTCAGAGCCTTGTATTTTTTTATTAAACAAAATTATTTGTCATTTATAAAAATTCTAATCCAGAATTCATTTACTGCTTCTTACAATTCATGCTTGAATTTTTGAATAACCACCAGAGCCGAGTTTGTGCTACCCAATCTTTTACAGTCTATCCTTTTTTGCCTTTGATGTGTCCTGCAACCAATGAAAATTTTGAAATATGTTTGATTATATATATATATATATATATATATATATAAAGATCACTAATTAGTGCATAATTACATTCTACTAGTAGTTAATACTATCACATACCTTCTCTCATTTGCTAGTGTAATTCATATTTGAGTATCCCCTTTCTCCTTTGCATCCAAAATGAATTCATTCCAATGCCTCACTGAAATAAAGGGAGGACCCTCGTGCTTTAGGTTCTGGACAAGACTCCTATATGAGTCCCTCACAGTCTTAAGATGTTTGGCAGCTTTTTCTAAAAATTTCTTCTCCTCAAAAATGTTACTACCAAACTCATGCTCTAAATCTTTTATGAGCTGATCTTTTAATTTTTTTTCTTGTAAGCTCCACCTTTTAAGAAAAAACACAAAATTGGTAGATAGAAAAATTATCTAAAGTTGTGTACCTTGAATATAGTAAAGGAAAAGGCCTGAATGAAAGAAAAATATTGTACCAATTAATGATATGAAATAAAAATAGTGGGATAGGGTTAGTTCACTTATGATGTGTTGGAAAAATGGTCAACGCTCCCCTTAGGATTCGTGACATGGTTTAACAGCCTCCTGTGTCTTCTATAAGTCTAGTAGTTGTATCGAGCATTAAAAGGTCGATCTTTTGGTGCAATGAAAACCACTACTTGTAACAAGTGGTATCAGAGCTTGGCCACAGGTTCAAATCCCCTTGGGTAACGTTGAGGGGGAGATTGTTGGAAAAATGGTCAATGCTCCCCTCGAGATTCATGACATGATTTAATAGCCTCCTGTGTCTTCTATAAGTATAGTGGTTGTATTGGGCATTAAAAGGTCAATCTTTTGGTGCAATGGCAACCGCTACTTGTAACATGATGTTCCACCTTGTACATATGGTGGGCCTGAATATCTTCAATGTCAATTCATAAAGCATCTTCTAAAAACAATCGTTTCCTGCAAAAATGTCATGGGATCATCAATCCAAAACTTGTTATGAATAAGTAAATTACAATTACAATATAAATAATAATAATTTTAAAGTACGTGGAAGCTTAAGACATTTTAAAGGCATCAATTCTTTATCGTCCATCAACAATGACGTATGTATAACTCATAACTATCCTTGTCATTACAGAGTAACATATGACAATTATAATATGATGGAGATAGTTGTTCTAAAGGGAATGTATATGGTGATTTAGGTATAAGATTGTAGAGAAATGTCCATGAAAGATATAGAGACAGAGCACAATGATAACAATGAAAATCAACCAATAAGGGTTTAAGGACAAAAATATATAAAAAAAAGATGTGGTGTTGAATGAAATATTAAATCCATACAAATAATTGGAAGACCATGTGCCTTGTGGTTACATTGTAGAAATCAAGAATTACCGATAGAGAAAGGGTGAAAGGAAAAGATAATAGCAAAGAACAATGTTATAGGAAAATACACAGCAAGAACAGAAAGAGCATGAAAGACTAGTTCATAGTCATTAACTGTAAAAGGCCTTAACATAGTTGTGCGATAAAGAGTATGAGAGAAAAACCACATTGTGGAGGACATGTTATGGTACTCTAAGCCTGCTACAGCAAAGCAAATATGTATAATAATCTTGAATAATCTTATGCACAACTACCTTCGTGAATAAAGCTATAGTTTGTACTGAAAATTCTAAGATTATTACAGTGAGACAATGATTGAGTAAAGAAAAGATGTGAATACTAAATGAGAGTAGTCTTAACAAGGATAAGATGTTATTTATCAATAGTGGGAGGTATCCTTCACCCAACCAAGGAGTTTAAATTCTTCCAATTTCTCAAAATTACATGTCTTATCTTCTTGCAAGAGAGGTTATGAGATAGATTAGTCAAGCAAGTATCTAAGACAGTTTGATGTGTTGGATAATAATAATAAGATAGTTATGAGTAGCTCCAATCATTGGTAGGTATCTAGGAGTGGATTTACCAACTTGAAAAAGGTCAAAAAGTCAAGTTTTTCTCATGCAACACCAAATATAAGTGTTTCGAGTAATCAAATCGAAGGACTTTTTCCAATGCCAAGTAGAGACTAGATCCCTAGTCAAACAAGCCTAGGTCATTTAATAAAATTATCCTAGTCCTACTTTTCTCCATTGTTGGATAGGGAAAATAGGATATAGGATTAGTTCACAAGAAATTCTTTCTTTCTTTATGCTAATTAGCATAGTTGTCTCAAGAAGTTTTAGCAGAAATATTGGGTTGTAACTAAATAAATAGTCAATTTGTGACTAAAATAGTAAATATTGTTTTGTAACTCAATAAGTAGTCACTTTGTGACTGAATAGCAATGATTTTTTCACTTTATAGAGAACTTCAAACATGTACCGGTGCTACAAAACCTTTTAATCAATAAGGTTTATATTTTACCTTTTCAAATTTTGTTATCTTGTGTGTAAATATTATGATTAATATTATATCTATGAGTTTATTTGTGAGATCCTTAGATATTAGCTTCATTCTAACACTTGAAAATAGACAAAGCACATATTTATGCTAGTTGTAAACTATGAAGTGAGTACGATTATGCCTTACTTGTGAGAGCTATCTATTTTCTTGTTCAGGACTATGAGAATTCAGTCTTCAGATTACAAAAGATTCATGTATTGATGTATAGAAAGTATGTCTTATGTGAAAAAAAATTTGAGTTATTGAAATATTTATGTCAAAATGGCACCTTGAATCCAAACAATATTTTGGTGCATCACTAGAGTAGTTTTAGTTTGCATTTCAATGAAATTACAGTGTCACTACTTGTGAGATTGCTCAAAAAATAATTCTTCTCTTAAGTAGTTGAATGCAGATTTGATCTCAACTTCTACTCTTTCCTTACTGTCACCTAATCCTAGAGATTAACCTTACCTTTACCAACTACATTTAAATTTGAATTTTTTTAATCCATGTGATTCCTCTTCTTCTCCTCATCTTATTGAATATATAATCCCTTTGGAGGGTGTGTTTGTTTATGTAGGGGTGTTGCAAATGGTGTCCTTATGTTCCATGGTGAAGGTGGAGGCTAGTAGATCTAAGATGATGGTTTGTAGGATGTATTTTTGAGTGAGGATAGTGACTGTCAAGTTAGGACAGTAAATAGTTGTTTTGTGTTTATTTTTATGTGAAAGCTTTGGTAGACCATATGAGGGTCTAGAAAGAGGGACATGACCTAGAGAAAAGGTGTGAAGGTAGCTAATGGTGGTTTAAGTTAGAAAGAACAATACAAGGGTTATGTAAGTGTATTTTGGAGAGAGTTGTAAGGACTATCATACAGGATAGAATGTGTGGTGTCTATTTGAGAGGAAAGGATGTTGCGAGGAAGATAGGAAGGTGTAGTGGACTGGTCAGATAGGATTAGGGCTAAGATAGTGTGTGGAAATAAGGACTAGGAAGTAGGTAGAAATATTAATTAAATACACTTGGACAAATAGGAGAGATGGATTTGCACAGATTGTTGTACGTTTGGATAGATTCCTCCTTTCACAAGAATGGAAACTCCACAACTATCATATGGAATCAGAGATTTTGTCTCTACCAAAATCAGATCATTATCCAATTTCTCTTACCATAATTCAACTGATTAAAGGAGGGAAAACTTAGTATAAATCTTCATTCAAGTTTGAAAGAATGTGGCTTCACCACCCTCATTTTCTCCATCTCTTAAAATAATGGTGGATTAGTGCACCCTTTTTTCCTGGATCCAAGATGCATAAATTTGCCATGAAACTGAAACATGTCAAAAAACTTATTAAAAAATGGAATCATGACATTTTCAAGAATGTTTTTAAACAAAAGGAGGATATCAAGTTGCAGCTGGATGAAATTCTTAGCCATATTATTCAGAATGGGATGAACAATGATACCTATATTAAGAAAAAGAGTCTTCAACATGACTGGGAAGAATTATGTTGTAGAGAAGAGGAATATTGGAGACAGAAGTCCAAAGAACTATGGCTTTAACAAGGAGACAAGAATACAAAGTATTTTCATGCATCAGCTCAATAAAAAAGAGTTTCTAAAACAATTTTCCCGATTAAGGAATCAGATTCAGGGAATATGTTAACAGATTCACAGCAAATTAGAGAGGAAGGTGTCAAGTTCTTCAAAAATCTTCTTTCTCCAACTGAATATCCAACACCTCAACCTTCACAAGTGGATGATCTTCTCGAGGCTATTCCTACAATGGTGACTCCTGGAGATAATAATATGCTTATGGCCCCAATATCCCATCAAGAACTTTGAGAAGTTGTTTTTACATTTCCTCTAGACAAATCACTGGGTCTTGATGGATTCACTGCACTTTTCTTTCAAAGCAGCTGGGATTTTATAGGTTATGACCTATTGGCTACAGTAGAGGAGTCAAGAAAGAGTAAATCCATGCTCAAATATTTTAACACTACCAACATTGCAATTATTCCAAAGATAAAGGACCCCAAAACTTTTGCTGATTTCAGGCCTATTTCATTATGTAACTTGACATATAAGATTATTACTAAAGCAATTTACCTTCGGCTCCAACATCTTCTACCACATATAATCTCTTCCGAGCAAGGTGGATTTGTCCCAGGGCGAGAAACTATGGAAGGGGCAATGGTTGCTCATGAGGTCCTTCATTCCATTAACATTAATCAGTCTTCTACTTTTGTGATCAAGTTAGATATGATGAAGGCCTATATGACAGAGTATGTTGGTCATTCTTATTTCAAGTCCTTCAGAAAATGGGCTTTTCCAAACACTGGTGTAAATGGGTCAGAGCATGTATTTTTGGAGCATGTTTTTCAGTTATCATCAATGGAGCAGCATCAGGGTTCTTCGCTTCTACACAAGGGGTTCGACAAGGAGATCCTCTCTCCCCAGCTCTTTTTATCATTATGGTAGAAGCATTTAGTAGAAGTATTAATCATTATCATGTGTTAGGAAAGTGGAAGGGAGCAATCATCATTGGCACATCAATTTCCATAATGCATTCATTATTTGCAGATGATACATTACTCTTTGGCATCTCACAAGTGTCAGAAGCTAGACAGATTAAGAAAGTCTTGCAGCTATATTCTGATGCCTCAGGATAGAAAATTAACTCTCAAAAATAAAAAAAACTTTCTTTTTAACACTAACAAAGTGATTTCAGATAGAATTGTGCAAATTTTGGGTTTTTCAGAGGACTTCTTACCATCAATTTATCTTGGTATTCCTTTTTTCATGGGATCAAACAAAACAAGTTATTGGAATTCTGTCATTCAGAGAATTAAAGGTAGAGTTGTGGCATGGAAAGCTAGATGGCTCTCTTTATCAGGTAGGATTCTACTTATTAAATCAATACTTTCAGCGATTCCAAATTATTACCTAGCATTTTTAAAAGCTCCACCAGTAGTGCTCTCACAAATCCAGACTCTCATTAGAGGTTTTCTATGGGCGGGAAATATGAATGAAGAAAAAAAAATTCCACTTATTTCTCTTCAAGATATGGCCCATATTCCGGTAGTAGGCAGAGCGGGAGTTCATGGTTTGTCAAAGAGAAATATAGCTTTTGGTGGGAAACTCATCTGGAAAATGTATAATAAGCCACAATCTACATGGTGCCAGATCATGCAATAGAAGTACTTAGACAACAATGATCCCACCAAAATATTTTCAATTCTAGATCCTCCCAAAGGGTCTGTAATTTGGGAATTTATGATCTCTTCCAGAGACATTGTTCTAAAATATGTTACTTGGGAACTAAATAAAGGAGATAGACTAAATTTCTAGAGAGACTCGTGGAACGGACTTCCTCCACTTACCACATTGCAAAATGCTCAACAACTAGTATCAACTTCAGAATCAATATGGGGTACTCAAGTTATAAATTTCATAGATGCAATATGTCCCTGTTCAAGGAAAGTCACATGGAAGGACCCAGACCAACTGCTTCTAGACAGTCAAGATAAATAGTTGTTTCGATCCATTTTAGAAAAAAGACAAGTATATATTTCAAATTGCGAGGATAGATTGGTGTGGGCTCCAGCAAAGGATGGAAACTACTCAATTAAAGAAGGATACAAAATTTTACAAAGAATGGCTTCAGAAAAGAGTCCTTCACGTGCTTATAAATTCTGTTGGAATCATGTAGTTTTACCAAAAGCAGGTTTTTTTGCATGGCTTGCACTCAAACACAGAATCCTAACAAGTGATCAATTGACAAGGTTGAATATTGCCCCTCCATTCAAGTGTGTGTTGTGTGATCAAGAAATTGAATTAGTTAATCATTTATTTTCCACATGCTCCTTTGCATATCAGTGTTGGATGTTTGTTCTCAAGAAACTAAACTACATCACTCCACTTCAAAATAGCATTTGGGATATTTTTCAATCATGGCTGATTCTTTTCCCGCGGGCATTATTTGTGGGAATATGGAGATGTACACCTGCATTAGTCATATGGGCTATTTGGTGGGAAAGAAACAAGAGGATCTTTAGGAAAGAATTTTCAACTTTAGAAACAGTGTTACAGGGCATTGAAAAGTCTATATCGAAAGTTACTAATGCTAGCCTTACCAGATGTAAAGTTAACCCTGTTGTTACAAATTGGGATGGAATCATTATTTAGGAATGGAAATCCCTCTTCATTCCATGGGGATGTGGAATAATCAAAAAACATCAAATTAAAGTTGATAGATCAATTGTGCAGTGGTTACCTCCTAATACTGGATTTGTGAAGCTCAATTTTGATGGAGTCTCCAGAGGAAATCCAGGTAAATCAGGCCTAGGGGCGTGCGTTAGAGATAGCAAAGGGAAAGTGATGGTGATCATGTCTGCACCATTACCAAAAGGAACTAATAATGTAGTAGAAACTCAAGCTTTGTTAGCAGGTCTAATCCTTGTGAAGAAAGGGGATTATACTAAGTTGCATATCGAAGGGGATTCCCAGATTGTGGTTAATGCTTGTATCAAAAGAAAGACTCATTTGTGGCATCTACATTATATCTTAAAGTAGATATGGGATTTGATTGATCAATTTCAAGAGGTCACTATTTCGCATACTTTAAGAGAAGAAAATAAAGTAGCAAATTACATTTCAAATTTAGGATGTCATGGCATCATAGTTAACACGCACCAACCAGCGTCATTCATTGAGCAGCATGAGGCATTACAAATATTGATTAAGTCAAAATTAATGGAATGATGATTTGATTCATTCACATGCTTGGGTATTTTGGTAAAGATAAATTTGCAATAAATATGGTTCAGTTCAATTTGCCTACGGCTGCCATTTCCCTTGTTATTATGACATCATACTGGTACTAATTGAAGATATATGGGTCACGTGGCATACTTCACAGTGTGTGAGTTTAGTTGGGTTTGCATAAAAATCTCTATTCACATGGCTCTCGGTACTTCAAATTTGTTACATGCACCCAATCCTGCGCGCATGTCATTCACACATGGTTTTGTAACTATTTATTATTCCCTCTGATTATTTATACCTAGTAGTAGTTTATCTCCTCCAGTCAAAATAGTGGATTTATCAGTCCTAAAGCTACTTGTATGAGAATGTCAAACCTGGCGGAAGTTTGTGTTAAGTGTGATTCCTGCTACCAATTCACAGGGGTGTGTTACGTAAGAATTATAGGATTTGGATCACGCCATGCTTAGAGGAAGATGTTCTACCATTGCAAATCGATGACACCACAATGGATGAATTATGTTGGGTAAACTCTCCTACAATTTGAAGGGCTATTAGGCATGTCATTGGTGAAGATATCCTCAATCCTTCTTCTAGACACTTCTTATTTCCTTCAAATTTGGTGTCCATTTTTCTGTCAAATGCTATGGATTTGCTTCAATCAGTCCGCTTATTGGAAACCTTGGTGATGAAATTTGTTAGTCAAAAATTTTGGAACAAGAACAAACTTAGGAGGGAAATGCAACATTATGATCTATGGTTAGGGAACACACTAGTTGGTGGTTTGTTTCTGCGGTCACAATTGTTGCAAAAACATGAATTTCTGGTAATGTTTGAGGCATTGCAAAAGTCATTCAAAATGTAGACTCCACGTCACATGAAATCTAGTCTGAAAGTCACAGCGTGGGTTTTGGGTATTCAGTTGGAGGAAAGGGTGAAGTGCACAGGTTTTGCCCTTCTGGATATGTTGGCTCTTTCAAATAAAAACTATAATCTGCATGTGAGTCTTGTTCCCTCATCTTCAACTCAACATTGGTCATCTCATGTGGTGACTATGGGCACACATGAGGCTGAATGTTCTATTGTTCGGGATTGCACATAGGGTGGGCTAGTTGCTTCGGATGCTGAGGTGGTTGGACAGGGTTGGAATATGTTGAATCTTCATGCTCAACCTGTCAATGGGGATTCGGCTATGGATAGAAGAATTTTTTGTTTGGGGTGGGAGTCGACGAAACCTCTTCCCCAAACCTCTGGCTAGGAAAGTGGCTCTCCACTTTCATGTGATCCTATTCTCCCAGGTGTTGCTGACTGTGCAGATATGGAGGAATAATTGCCATATGTTTTTATGTTTTTTTAGGTGATTTAGCTATTGAGCGGTAGGAAAATTGGATAGAGGATGATCGTGGTGGTGACATCATGGTGGAGTGAAATGTGAAGAATTTTTTTGGATTTATTTCTTGAAATTTTGTAATCTTGAATTTCCTCTCATATTCCTATTTTGTGGAAACTTGTAATTGGGAGTAGATATGTGGGAAGGGTACACAAGTTGTGAAAGCATGCTCATTTGAAAATGTATTACTTTGAATTATGGTATATTCTAAACCAACGTTTATTAACCATTCTATTGGGTCTTTGGGAAGTCAAGGTTTTATAGAATCATTTCAAGACTCCTGAGTATGTAAAAATATCCTATATTGTATTGTTTGTATAGGGCTACGATCCTGGGCTTTCTTTCTAGTTCTTCCTCGGGGGAGCCCTTTGAATCAGTTTATTATTAATATATATGGTGGCTTGCCCACCTTTGCCAAAAAAAAAAAAAAACTACATAGTTAGAATAGCTACACAATTTTTTTATTTTATTAATAAAGCAGCATAACAACATGGTGTTGTCCCTTAAAAACATAGCCGGTAGGCCATACTAATGCAAAAGGTAGTTGAGAAACATTGAGCTAACAATAGAGGAAGACAAGGAAGCCCAAAGACCAAAAACTTGTAGGAGAGAAAAAAAATGTAATCAATTACAATATTCATTGCTAGTAGGGCCACCTAGAGCCCTCCTAACTACTCTACTCTAGCCTAGTCCTATCTTAGAAAATAAAAGAGCTCATGTCACTCATTCCTCCAAATTTCTACTATAGAAGGGAAAGAGTAGTAGAAAAAATATGCATTACCCTCTATCTATAGTGGGTAGCACTCCTTAAACCCTTCAACATGTCTACCAATTGACTCTCAAGAATTTCCACCTCCTCTTCAAGAGCCCTAACTTCCTTGGTAAGTTTGGCACAATCCTGACAGTTATACTCCACACACAGATCTCCTTCCACATAATTTACTTCAATGTCTTCCTACTAAAGGATATCAGATATGTGGGTGATTTAGTCCCTATATATTTTTCTACCAGAGCACTATAGGAGCCCACCCAATCGTTATCCCTCTAGTTTGTTAAATTGTTGATTGCAACTCACTACTTTACCTGCAGTCTTGGATCGGGGGGATTATTTTCCTTGAAACTCTTTATTTTCGATTAATTCAAAATCATTCTTTGAAGGGACCTTGAAACTCTTTAAAAAATAATAGAAAAGATAGGCATCAAGCACCATAAACAAAACCACTACTAAGACAAAGAAACACTACCCCTAGATAGATATAGTAATAACGTTCAACAAATCAAAAATTGTTGACCAACCAACAGAAATGACCGATAAAAAACTGTAGAACAACACATAGAAAAGACCAACAAAGATAAACCACTATAGATTAGATGATCTACTTAAGGAGCTCAATAGTGTCTTCTTCTAGAGCAGAGATGTTTTGGATAAACTCCTTAAGATTCACCAATTCCTTTGGAACTATGACAATGTTTTTCTGTAGACTTTCCCTAGTGTGCATTCCTAGGCCAACAGCTTGAAGATCATAATCTTTATTCTCCTACTCCAAGTTTATGGTAACCTTTTCTTGATGGAGACCCTCTAGCATAGCATATAATGCTTTAAGGTTTTCAGTTAAAGTTTTCATAGCTTCATGGTCCTATAATGAAGGATCCTTTTAAGCATTGCCTCATTTTTGTCCACCTTAGCATTCAAAATCTATACTTTATCATCCAACACAACCCTATATTTGTTATCCAACTCAACATTATCCAACCCCTAGATCACATTTTCCTTACCCCTAGTTCTTTCACCCACTTCCATATTCTCATCTTTTTTATCTTCCATATTTTGTAGAAGGTTCTCAAATTTGGTTGCAAGAGCCTTGTGTTTAAGGTGGAGCTCCTTTATTCCATGGAATGCCCATTTATCCATTCTAAATGAATAAATGGACCTAGATTTCACCATTTGGATGACACCTTTAGTAATATCCCTTTTATCATTAAATTCCTTCAAATTCAGTTGAATGGGCGCTTCCTTCAACATCTCCTCATCTTGGGTAGGCTAATTCTCCTCAGGGCCCTCTTCATCATTCACAAACACAGAGGGGGGAAAAGGAACATCATAGTTGATAGAGTCTTTATAATAAACTAGGATAGTAACTTTACATTTTTCCTCTTTTCCTTTTCTTTCTATATCTGACTGCTTCTCACTATCAGCTTGGAGACTCACATTCTCCTATTCATGTCTCTCCTCACCTAGTCGCTCCTCTTAATTGACCTCATCTTTCTCAATGATTACCCTATCCTCAGTCTTCTTAGAAGAATTATTAACCTCCTCATTAGGGATAGGGATCTCATCCTCATCAATGGAGTCCTCTCTCTCCATACCATAATCAACTTCCACCTTTTCAATATTTTTCTCAACAACAGAGGAAATTTTAACCTTATTATCTTCATCTTTTGTGTCTCCACCTTCAACCTCCATAGTCTCATCTTTCAGCTTGTTATCCATAGGGGCATAATCATCCACATTGACATCTTCTTCATAACCACTTGTCTCCATGTATTTCCTCATAAAATTTGAGCACCAAAGTACTAGGCTCAAATTTAGGTTTTTTCATAAAGGGTGGCATACTCCTTCTAGAGACCCCTTCATTAAAGTCACTCATTTTTTTCTTACCTTTCTCCTGTTTTGGTTCAATGGGTTTTTGCACTACCTCTAGAATTTTATCTGTATAATACCCATAAATTAGATAAATGAGCCCATCGTGCAAAACTAGTTTACTAGAATTATTGTGATTCTCTTTGATGTTGTTGTTTAGAGAACTAAGGATAGATAAAGGTAGAGAAACCCTAATTTTGTTTCTAAAGTGATTTAGCAGCACAAAATGAAAATTGTGAACTCTCATAAATCGGCCATCAACAATGAAGTATTCTATGATAAATTTTCAAATTTTAGCCCATATGGGTTTAATTTGACTTATCTCATAGAAATCTGGCTTACCTTTCACTAGTATTGCCCTTTTTTCATCAATTTTTGGAAACATCTTCACAACCTTGTTAGAAACTTTCCTCTCCTTAAATTTTTTTATACCAAATAGAGATAGGCCAATTATATTAGCAATCATGTCAATAGAGAGCACAAGCTTCTTACCACAAAGAGCAATAATGTCATTATTCCACCCTTATGCAAAAATTTTTGTAATGTCTTTTTCATATCTATGTAGCTTCTCCAAATAGGGCATGACCCATCCTTTCCTTATCTTATGCCTAACCTTCTCCTCCTTTTTCCATGCACAAGTGATGGGCTCTTCTATTTCAACTCACCTCCCATCTTGATAGTAAAAATAAGAGAACTTTGAATGCAATTGTTTTAATTAGAAAATGAGGTAACATAGCAACTTAACACCCACAAAATCTATGTTAAACTAACCTTCATAATTACTTTTCATCTTTTTGGATGATTTTCTAACCTAGTACGATGTTCAAGGATGCTAAATGTATTTTCCATCATTACTCAAAATCACCCTAACTTTATTGTTAATCTTATTGTATCTGATGAGATTAATTATTTTCTGATTCATTTCTTTTTCACCTCTCCACTTGATGATGTTATCCCTTTTAACACCATAATTAGCAATTCCATTAGCCCCCTTATTAGTTTCATGATAGTCATTAGATTAATAAAATTTGTCAAAACTTTGAATAGTACTTTTTGTCTCTTCAATAATATGATGTATAGACCATAAAGAATTATTATCTCCTCTTATACATCTTATTATATTATTTGGATCCCCTTCCATCCACACCTTCCTAGCCTTGAAACTCTCTGTTAGTATCTAAATAGTTTTTCTTTTTCACATGGGCTCTTCCTAGGCCCCTCTTATTTCTCCTACAATAGACCTTATTGATCAAAGACCCCCCAACATTATCCTTAATTGTCTTCCCTCTGTCCCCGTTGTCATTTTCCACACTATAGTACCAACAAGAAGCCACTGACTCCTAACCATTTGATTTAAAATACTGAAAATGTACCCTAAGACAAAAGCTAATACTTTTCAAAAGGTCCTGATGGGGGGAACTCATTTCCCCCATATCTTTACCATACTTAAAGGGAAAAATGGTGTACCTAAATATAGCCAATGATATTATGAAAATATAGATGTTATGGGAAACCTTATTGCCAATATTATTTAGGATATTTATAGCCTCATGACATACAATTTGTTTGAAGGGAGAATCAAGACTAAAGATTTCCCTTTTCCTCCACCCTTTTTTTTTATAATTTAACCAACATCTAATGTTCTTAATGTTCCCCCTTTGTGTCATAACCCAAAATAAGGTAATGGTTATGGAAAGAAAATAAGGCCAAAGTATAATTCCCATGTAAACCATTAGAACTAATGTTTCAATTTACTGTCCTCCCAAATGAGTACTCTAACACTAGGAGGTATATTGACAATTTCATGCCAATATTTTAGTCCCTTCAAATCAAGTCATAATATCACAATAGCATCAACAAGCATGTTCCCTTCTTTGTACGAATGTTAGACATCAAAATTATCTTGACCAAGTAGTAACCTATGAACATCTCCCAAAATTCCTTCTATGGACCAACTAACTTTAACTAGTCCTTTAAGTACATCAATAATAAAAAGTGAATCCCCTTCAATATCCAAACCTATAACACCAATAGAGAGGGATATGTTGATCCCCCATAGAAAATCCATTCCTTGAGCTTGGTTATGTTTGTAACCACCTAGATTACATGTATAAGCTAAAATCATCCTAATAGTATCAGATTTCCACAATCCATATCAAATATTCAAGTGTGTTTCTAGATTTTATTGTGTAAGTTTTTAAGCATCGACATTTCAAATCACACTCCACGATCCATCATCACTTTATTTTTACATTCTAGCACTTCTCTTCCTGATGATGGATCGCGGAGTGTGATCTGAAACGTTGATGCTTAAAAACTTACACAATCAAATCCAAAAATGCACTTGAATATAAAATCATCCTTCCCAGGTTCGATATGATGAATCCACCAACATCAACCCTATTCACTAAAGTCAAACCATCAATTTTTACTTATCCAATCCCAATTTTGGTGGTTTCCATATAGTGTTTTTCCTCAACATTTTGGAGTCATTGAATCTAGAATAATTATCTGGAAGCTCACAATTTATAGAAATCCTTTCTACAAAAGGATCTAAGGGCACCATAAGGGCATTTATATTAAGTAATGACAACATTATCCTTAAGAATCCTATAGAAGGAAAGAAATATCTCATCTATAGTGTTCTCAATATCATGAAAAACTCTATTATTTCTCTCCTTCCTTAAGCTCCATGAAAGGTTCTAGTGAATTCACCTCCAAAGCTAAGTAATCCAAGATTATGAATGGGCCCTTTCCATTATAGAGAATTTTTTGAAAATTAATGTTTATGACTTAAGGTATATCTAGTTTTAAAAGAACTTTCTACCATAGTTCTTTACAAAAATCACAATTTATTTAGGACTTGAAGACCCCTCTTAAAAAAATTGTTTTGGGTTAAAATTTTATTGTACATGAGAATCCACCAAAAGAATCAATCTTAGGAATCAATTTGGGGTTCCAAAACTCTTTATACCACTATTATGTACTCCCAATATTGACTAACATCAAATAAGTTAATTTGATAGAGAAAAGATCTATGGAGCTCTTACACCAAATAAATTTATCTTCTTTGGGAAAAAGATAAATTCTTACATTATGTAAGATCTTTTAAAGTTCCCTAGCTTTTAGAATCAAGTTCAAATGGAACTGACAACATTAGGTGAGGTTCTTCTATAACTTCCAAGAGGATATATAGTCAACCACTTTGGCACCAAAATAACTACAAGCCATATCATGATGGATACCTCTATAGTATGAATCAACAACCAATAGAAGATCTATAATCCAAGAATCATCCTAGAACCTAATGGAATTACCATCCCCAATCAACCTTTTTAAACCTGATTGAATAAGGCTTCTTCCGCAACTGATGTTGCTCCAAAAATTTTATCCACTAGGGAAATTGGGATTGAAGAAATATTCCAAGAACCTTTTAGAGTTAAGATATTTAGCACACAAAATCCTACACTAGTCTGTCATGTGAAGAGCCAATTTCCAAATAGTGTTTTTCTTAAAAGATTTATTCATATGAGTTATTTTTCTAATACCTAATATGCCATATTTCTTTAATGGCCTATAGACCATATCCTAATAAACTAGAGATAGCTTTTTTTCCTCCATCCCACTCCATCAAAAATTCTTTTGAACACTTTCAAGTTTACAACCCATATTGCCATTAATCTTGAAAGTTGAAAGAAAGTAAATTGGTAAACCTTGTAAAGAAGCAACATGAATTTGAACTTTACCTGCACCGCTTAGGAGTTTCCCTTTCTACGCAACTAACTTTTTTTTGTATTCTTTAAATAAAGAGCTCCAAAAGGTTAGGGTAACCTCTTTGACTATAAGAGGAAGGACAAGATACAAACCTAGAAGAGAAGCACTCTGACATCCAAGAATCAGTTTAATTTTATTTTGTAAATATTCCTTAGTGATAAAGAAGCATATGTTATTTTTCTCATATTTTATGTGTTGATTAGAGGACTTGGAATAATTATTAAGGAAGGTAATCCAAACTCTAGCCTCTAGCATTGGAGATCTACCAAAAAGGATAGTATTATGAAAAAATTGTTGAACAACACTAGCAAAGATAGTGGAAGAAAATTGAACTCCTTGTAGAGAGCCAATCTCTACCAGATTTAAGAAATTCCTCCCCAAGACTTCAACTAGTGTGATAAATAGGTTGGGGAAGAGAGGGTCACCTTTCCTAATCCCCTTCGATGCCCCAAAATGGCATCTTGGGACCCCATTAATAATAACAAAAAAAATTCAATACAAAGCTTCATAATATTTATTATGATGAAACTCATTTTATACAAGAATTTATATAGAAAGTTATATCAAACTCAATCATAAGCTTTAGAGATGTCCAACTTGAAGTCTTTACCCATGATTTTAATTCTATTCATCAAATGAATTACCTTGTGCATAGTGATCCCTTCACCAAGAATTTGATGACCCAACAAAAATCCCTTCTGGTTATGATTTATCCAATTTTCAAGAAGCAGTTTGATACTATTAACTATAATTTTGGAGAAGAACTTGTATAAAGTGTTGCATAAGTTCATTGGTCTAAAATATAAAATATTTCTATTCTCCTAAATTTTTGGAATGTGAGCAATATAGTTGTGATTAAGATTCTTCAATAACTTTCTAGTTCTAAAAATGTCCTTGGCAGAGATGATAACATCATATTTGACTATATTCCATAATTCTTGATAAAAAGTAGGGGAAATCCATCTAGATCAGGGGCCTTATAGGATCCCAATGAAAAAATAATAATTTTGACTTCTTCCTCAGTTATCAAGGCAAGAATTTGGTCATTGTCAACTGTAGAGATGGTAGTAGGCAAGCACTACGAAAGCTAGTCTTTGACACCAATGTATCTTTCTTTGTTATCCAAATAGGCTTTGTATAAATAATCCATGGACACCTCACTTAGCTTGAGGTTATCTGAGACCAATTGATTCAATTCATTAAAAAAACCATGTGGTGTATTCCTCTTTCTATGTCTGCTAGAAAAATTATGAAAAATGACTAAATTTGGGTCCCCCTCCTTCAACCATTGAATTCTAGAGCACTGCTTCTAGTAGAATTCCTCTCTAATTGAGATGTCCCTTCATTTTTCTCTTATAATTTAATTTGTATCACATTTTTCATGTGAGGTATCTCCATTGGCCATCTTCTCTTGAATATCTTTGAGTTTTGTGGTGATTTCCTTTTTTAATTGAAGATATCTATAAAAGTGGACTTATTCCAATTTTTAACCTTCTCCCTAATCAACTTCAGCTTCTAAGTGACCCTGAACATAGAAAAAATTTGGATTGAAGTACTCAACCATTCTTGGATGCAATTTCTAATACCAAGGTGTGAAGATCACATAATTTCATACCTAAAAGAGAGTGGTCCTCATGGGTGACTATCAATCCGCCAAAAGAGCAGTGGATAATGACTCTACACCATTTGTGGGAGGATTATGAGTGCAAAATTGTACTCCATGTTCCAATTAGAAAAGACCTATAATTTATCAACCCTTACCTAAATTAGATTGTCACTCTTTCTATTTTTAGTCAAAATAAAAGTCTGATATGACAACTCAATATCTAGGAGACTAGTACTATTGATGAACTTAACAAAATCATATGTACTTTTTGAGTGATCCATAATTCCTCCACTATTTTCAAAGAGGAATAAGGGTGTGTTGAAATCCTCTTCCACCATTTAGAAGAGATGAGTACTCTGGATTGTATTATTTAATTCCTCCCAAATAGCATTCCTTCCAAATCGTGTATAAGGGGCATAAACATTGATCAAATGCTAGACCACACTTCCACGTTTAAGTATATAATAGACAAAAAGATCGTTGAATAAGAGATCAATCTCCCCTAAATTTTACTAGGATTTGACATAGTGACCACCCCTACCCCCCTGAATCTCCCAAATATTCTTTGATGCAAAATTAAGAGCCTCGTAAGATGTAATTAGAAATGGCCCCGAAAGTTACCTTAGTTATTTTCACATCCTATAATAGCAAAATGTCAATTTTTCTATCCAAGATATAACCCTTAAGTGCATATTATTTATGAGGGTTGTTCAAACCACTCATGTACCATGAGAGGATTTTCATTTCAATATAAATATTACTATTAATAAATTAAATGTAGTAATAGTTATATAGCTAGTATCACAATTGTACATGTAATAATAGATATATATTATAATAAAAATAATATACATATAATAAAAAATTATTATAAGTGTGGATCTTAAAATAATATTGGTGCATGTAAATAGGTAGAAGAGTCCATGATCAACAGTTACACCCAAAGTGTCCTAGGCCAGACTTAAAACTTAATAATAGAATTAAAACCTACCACTCTACAACTCTTCTCCCTTTCCTGCCTAAACTCTTTTTGAATTTTTGGTTCTGATCTACTGCACATGGCTAGGGTCAAGGAGGAGGGCTCGACCCTCTTTGATCTTGACCCTCCACCAGCTATAGAGGTAAATGTGTGTGATGTTTTTGTTGTGCAACACAGTTCTCAGGGTAATGTTTCAACAATGAATATCATTCCTTAAGGTGCCCCTAACTCTAAAAAGGAGAAAACTAATGGTGGGACCCCACATGGGGCCTGAAAGAATGTTCTAGTTGGACCTACAAGTAATAATGTGTTGGATTTCATTCTCCCTAGATTTCCCAAGATGAAGGAGACCCATAAATTAACCTACTAGGCACAATTATGGATAATATTGTCTCTTCCCTTCATTTATCTTTGGTTAGGAATTTCTTAGCCTTCTAGTCGACCATTCACATGGTTCATTGTTGGGCTCACTCATGCTAGAAGCTTAAGTGAAGTGTTAGCATCTTTTTTATGCTTGGATGTGTCTTCTTATTCAAGTTTACTACTGAATAATACCATATATATGCTATCTCTATATCTTGGACTTATGGTAAGAATTTTTTGGGTCTAGCCAAGTGGTGAGCTAGTTTCAACCCCTCTACTCAACTCAGTCATATGGATCTAGTTTGGGTTTGACTTTCTAGCCTTCCTCTTGAGTTCTGGGATGAGCATATTGTTTAGATGGATTGGTAACTCATTCAGATACTATATTTCAGTAGATGATGTGACTTTGGTCAAATCTAGGTTAGTCTATGCTTATTTATATGTCAATGCAGCTATTAACAACTCTCTTCCTAATTTTATAACTCTCAAATTGAAGTGGGGAAATTGGACCCAAGCAATTGCTTATGAAAATGAAACCTTATATTTATAGCATTGTGCTAAGTATGGCCATGTTGTTGCAAAATGTAAGGTTCCAACCACAAAGGAACCTAAGAAGAAGGAGAAGGTTTTATCTCCTACTACTTCTTAGGCTAATTCCCAATCATAGAAGATATCTTTAACTCCTAATAAGGAATTTATTGAGGCTCTTGTTTGCTAAAATATTTTAGGTCATGAGGATTACCCATTCTTGGATGGTATCCTAGATCTCATGAAGTCCCTAGACCCTAAAGCCCAAAAGACACCTCAAGTGAATAGCACTACACTTCTTATGGTCCCTCTAGAGGATGGTGAAATCCCTCAAGACAAGGAATACTCCACCTCTAGCTATGTAGATAGCCTTATATTTATAGCATTGTGCTAAGTATGGCCATGTTGTTGCAAAATGTAAGGTTCCAACCACAAAGGAACCTAAGAAGAAGGAGAAGGTTTTATCTCCTACCACTTCTTAGGCTAATGCCCAATCATAGAAGATATCTTTAATTCCTAATAAGGAATTTATTGAGGCTCTTATTTGCCAAAATATTTTGGGTCATGAGGATTACCCATTGTTGGATGGTATCCTAGATCTCATGAAGTCCCTAGACCCTAAAGCCCAAAAGACCCCTCAAGTGAAGAGCGCTACACTTCTTATGGTCCCTCTAGAGGATGGCGAAATTACCCAGGACAAGGAATACTCCATGTCTAGCTATGGGGATAGCTATACTACTACTGTCTATAGTGGGATGTGTCTAGCCTCCCCACTAGAGGGTGTGATAGAAGATTGTAAGAAGAGTTTGGATGGTCTTCCCAAACAACTGTCACCTGAGAAAAATTAGACTTGGAAGGATGCATGTAGTCTTACACTAGTTAAAATTCCCCATTCTACCTTTTCCTTCTCTGTTACTTCATATGTGGATGATCTTGTTTCCAAAGTTACGAAATCAATGATTCTCTCTCTGAACTGCAGGTCGGCCCTAGTTTCCCCCATAGGGCTTAAACAAGAGGATTGGCAAGTCCCAATGAAGAAGACCAAAGGAAAAAAGGTTGATGTGGGAATTGATAGTAAGCTTGTTAGGCCCTTTGAATGGTGCTTAGACACAAGGTTATGGCCAAATAAATTTCCAATGGATGAAAATAAACTCTGGATGCTCCTTACTATGGTAAAAAATGAAGTTCCTTTCATGGAACTTGAGGGGCCTAAAAAACCACAAAATAAGTATATTATGGATCTTAAAGTTGTTGTTATGTTTCTTTAGGAGGTTAAGATGACCTACCATAATTTTCCTAATATAATTGACAAACTATGGTCGAGTGCCTCCTTCTACTACAGTGAAGTTGTTGGTGCCTCTTGAAGCATTGCTACTTTATGGAATCATTGTAAGTTGGATGGGGTTACTCTTTCTTTGTCTCATAATTTTCTTGTTGTGTCATTTCAGGCTGGAAATTTACCTTGGAATGTGTTAAACATCTATCCCCCCAATGCTAGAGCGAGGTGAGCATTGGTGTGAGATGAAATTTCCTCTCTCATCTCAAAGGATCAAGATGCTTTTTACATGATAGATGGTGATTTTAATTCCCCACTCTACCCTCTAAGAATATGGGAGGTCTGATGGACTATAATGATAGCATGAATGATCTCTCATAATTTATTTATAGAAATTATCTCTTTGACCTTGAGCTCCAGGGAAACCCCTTCACATGGTCCAATAATAGAAAAGGCCTACATCTGATTCAGGTTAGACTGGATAGATTTCTAGTTTCTACTAAATGATATTTGGGATGCAATACTTCTTTGACTTCCCTCCCAAGAATTGTCTCTTATCACTCCCCCATCTTCTTGAATGGGATGACAATCCTTTTTTTGGCCCCCTTCCCTTCCACCATGAAACTATGTGGACTTCCCACCCTGACTTTAAGGAATACATTCAAAGGTGGTGGGTTACCCCTATCCATGGTATGAAAATGTTTAGGATCTCTCAGAAGCTGGAGACTATCAAAAGAGAAGTTAAAGATTGGATTAAATCCCCTTTTGGAGACATCTTCAAAGAGAAGAAGGAAATTGGCTCCAAGCTTGAACATTTTTAGGAATTAGTTGTTGTAGGTAACTTCTCATAGTCAGTCCATGATGAAGAGGAGCCCTAGAGAAAGAAATATAAAGAAAACCTATCAAATGAGGAAATCTACTAGAAACAACATTCAAGGGTTCAATCGATCAAAGAAGGAGATAGGAACACAACCTTCTTCAATATATCTTCTTATAAACATAAGAAGAGAAATGCTATCAAATCCCTCATTGCTAAATATTAGGAAGAAATCTTTGATGAGGATAAAATTAGAGAAATGGCTTCCCACTGCTTCACCTCGCTTTATGTTGAACAAGATAATAATCAATCCATTTCTATTTAGGATAGCCTTTTGAGCCACCTCCCTACTATGATTCAAGATGCGGACAATGCTCTGCTCGTAGCCTCGGTGTATGAAGATGAAGTTAGGGAAGTTGTCTTTTCTATGGGTGCTTACAAAGCCCTTGGACCTAAAGATTTTCCTCCTCCATTTTTCTATTTTTTATGAGATGTAGTCAAATATGATGTCACTAAAGCCCCTAGAGACTTCTTCAAGATTGGGAAGCTTCATCACAAGCTTAATAATACTTATATTGTTCTTATCGCAAAGATCTACGACCCAAAAGCTATGGATGATTTTAGGCCTATAAGTCTTTACAACACCATTTATAAAATATTTTCAAAATTTTTAGTTAATAGGATTAAACCTCTCTTGGATAAATTTATTAGCCCTTGTCAGAAAGGGTTTGTGCCAGGCTGTCAAATCTTGGATGTTGTTATAGCCACACTAGATAGAAGTTGAAGCCTAGGTATGACATTCAAATTAGATATCTCAAAAGAATGTTATAAATTTAAATGGAAATTCTTATATGCTATCTTGCATAAGATGGGATTTTTCCTGAGAGTTTTAAGGCTCATCCAAGAATCTATTGAGATAGTTCATTACTCTATTCTTGTGAATGGGACTCCTTGGGGTTTTTTCTAGCTAGAAAGGGGCTAAGAAAAGGAGACCCTCTTTATCCCTACCTTTTTATTATGGTGGTTCAGTTCCTTTGTTGAAATTTCCTTCATTTGATTGGAAATGGTGGGATTCAAGGTATAAGGGCTACTACCTCTCTCCCCTGGAAGTATTTCAAAAGTTTGTTGATGAAATGATCCTCTTTGGTAAATCCTCTATTGTAGAGTCCAAGGAATGAAAGAGAATTCTCAAGGACTATTCCAGTGCTTTGAGAAAACATATTAATTATGGGAAAAGTAAAATATATTTCTTCAACACTAATTTGGATCTACAGATAAAAATAAGGGATATTCTTGGCTGCTAGTTAGCATTGCTACCAGACACTTACATGGGTTTACCCCTCATTGTTAAGCATGTTACCCCCAAATTTTGGAACTCCATCCTTGAAAGAATCCAAAGGAAGATGGTTGGGTGTAAGGGAAAGATTCTAAGCAATGTAGGAAAGCTCCAACTCCTGTTAGTGTCTCTACAAGGCATCCCATTTACTTTTTGTCCCTCTTGAAAATTTCAAAGGGAATGGCTAAAATATTGGAAGAATAAAATGCTCATTCCTATGGACTAGTAATGGAAGGAAAAAAGAGAATGATCTTGGTTAATTGGGACATTATCTATAAACCCAAATTCTTGGGAGGATTGGGGATAAAGAAATTGACTAAGTTAAATAGATCCTTGATTACTAAGGTGGGATGGAACTTTGCTATGGGAAAAAATAATTGGTGCAAAACTATGTAGGTGAAATACCTCAATAATGACTACTTTCATAGATACCTGAATTCTCATGATCTCCCTTTGGGATCTAGGATTTTGGATAACATTCTTAGGGGTCGAACTATTGTCAAGGAAGGCTTGAAATAGAAGCTTAGTAATGGGTGTACCATCAAATTTTGGGAGGATTATGGATTGGTGATGAACCATTAGCTTCTACTCTTCATTGTCACATTATGAGGTTCTTGAAAGACCATTTGGGTCCTTTATTACAGACTACATTTACCCAAGTGGAAGATGGAAATCTATTAAGGATAGTTGTTGGGTTCTCCTGATCTGATCGCCCAAGAAGAGGACCTATAGGGAATGTTACCTGAAATTAGCATACCTATGTTTCCCATGGGTGAAAATTCCATCTAGGCTAAAAGTTTGTCTTGTGCTTTCTCGGTTAAATCTGCCTACCTACTTTTGACAAGAGGCACATCTGACATGGCTAGATGAAAGAATGTATGTAATTCTTATCTCCTACCAAAGATAAGATTTTTCTAGTGGATTAAAATGCATAATAAAATTATCACTCAAGATGATCTCATGAAATAGGGATTTCAATTGGTCAATCACTCTGTCCTGTGAAAAAAGGAGGAAGATTATATACAACACCTCTTATCCACTACTTTTTTGCTTCTTTTATTTGGAAAAATATCATGCAAAAATTAAACATCCAATGGGCCTTCAATGTTAATCTACAATAGTTCATTTTCAACTGGAAATGTCCCTCTAAACACCCCCTTATTAAGAAACTTTAGAAACAAATCCCCCTACATGTTTCCTAGTGTTTGTGGAAGGAGAGAGATAATCTCATATTTAGGGATGCTAAAAACTCTTCTGACAATGTGCTAACAATATTCCATAAGATCCTCCCTGAAAATGTCTCTGTCAGTAATAGGAAAAATCCTACTGAACCTCCCCTATCTCGATATTGTAAGCTAGGTCACCTGTGTAAATTCCTAAACACCTTTTATAGGTATAATAAATCAAAGTGTGAAGTCATAAGAAATATTTTATGGAAGCCCCCATGACCCCATGGGCTAAACTAACTTTGATGAGGCATAAAATATTGGAACTTCTATTGGAGGGGGGCTTATCAGGACCACAATGGGACTCTGGTGGTTTCTTATGTGGGGCATCTAGGTGCTTCTTCCAGCAATCAAGAAGAAGACATGGCCCTATTATGGAGCCCTAAATTTGCCCATTCCATTGGTCTAAGGATGCTAAAAATTGAAGGGGATTCAAAATTAATAATTAAGGCCACTAAGGGGGACTATGAATGCAAGTTGGAAAGTGAAAGATATTATCAAGGACATTAAACCCTTGCTATGTAGCCTTGATGATTTCACCCTACAATACATTTCCAAAGAGGGGAATTTTTTTGTCAATTCTATGGTAGCTATAGGACTCATTAAAAAGGGCCTTTACTACCGGAGGTAGTACTTTGTCTTATCAGACAATGTCAAACCCCTTATAGGGAAGGAAAAATGCCAAGATAGTATTAATGCATGTATTCATCTTAATTGAGTGGGCCTTTTTATGGTTTTTTTGGGCCACTTTTGGAAGGACGGGATATAATTCAAATAATTTTTTGAATTTTGACATCATGATTGATGACCATCAACATACATGCACTTTCCAATTAGATTGTACTTGGTGACTCCATGTCATCACCCGGCTTATTTTGAGGATTGTGGGAGAATATTTCAAGTTATGATTTTTTGAAAAGGTGGGTACTTACATACTCATGATTTTTTCCTCAAATTTGACCCTTGTGATCCCCTGAATTTTTTTTTTGAAAAGGTGGCAAAGCCACTTAATATATTTTTTATTAATATAATACTAGTTCAAAGGGCTCATAGAGAAAAGAACAAGAAAGAAAAACTCTAATCCTTTCCCATACATACAAAATTGAGCCTTGCTCCATATATTAGTTTATAAGAAGAGAGGAAGCCTAGAGAGAGAATAATACAAAAAAACCCACCCCACTAGCCAAAGGCTAGATATACATTTTGAACGCAGTAATCCTAGAGAGCAGAAGACTACCTGAGAAGAAACTAATAAGCATAATGCCAATATTACAAAAGGATGATATGTATCAAAGATACTTAACCAAAATGGAAAACTTAATGCTAAGGTACTTGAAATTTCCTAAAAAGTCCAAAAAACATGGTAAATATGAGCTCTGGGCTAACTCTCCATAAAATCCTGTGAAGAAGAAACTAGACCCAAGTGCAAATCTAAATCTGCAACAAGAGCCATGGTTTTATTATTAAGATCTATACCATGGGAAGAGCATTCTGGAGAAGGCTGTAGAGAGGGTTCTGAAGTGGCATGGCTAATAGCAAATTGAAAAAGATCCAGTAGAGAGAAAACCATTGACTGAATACTTCTAATACAAGTAGAGCTTAGATATCTTCCATGAAACTGAAGTGCAGATTTGACATGTCTGAAATTGTGTCATTCCAGAGATTTTTGTATGCTCGTATATATAGAAAAGATAGTGTAAGATATAAAAATATATATATAGATGGTGTATATATTTTTATATCTATGTGTGTTGGTGGGATGTGTTGAAAATGGTGTAGATATATATTACCTCCTAATCCAAGACAAGGAGATCCCAATTGATTAAATGAAAGGAGACAATCAACACAAAAAGGAATCAACCGGTTATGGATAAAGAGGGAAAGGGGGTCTAATTTTTTTATTATAAATTAAAATTATAAATCAGAAAGATTAGGATAAAATGAAACACTTATCTTGAAATGTATCAGATCTAGAAATTACTATTTTTTGGTGCCTGTGCTGAGTTTCTGGAAATTCTGCAACCTGATCTAGAATAGAAACATAGAGATGGAGCAAATCGAGAAATATTTTTCTTTTCTAAGCCAGGTTGACCTTGACCCAAATATGGGGGTGCAATCATGCCCCTTTATTGTCGACCTTCACCTGCACTGCTTCGACGAAAATTCTATTTGCAAATCCTAAAAGTTTACCGAAAAGGGTATCTGAATCTACTCTTTAATTCACTATTTCATAAATGTACCTGCAAGAAAAATAGGTTTGTTGTTTGGATAAGGGGTTTGCCTTGGTCAAACCCCAGTTTTGGAATTAACCTTTAAATAGAATTGAAATTGCAGTAATAAACAAAGTAAATAGAACAATTCACATTGCTTATGTGGAAACCCTTGTGGAGGATTCAAATCCTTGAATCCACAAGTATGGAAGCTCCAAATGGATGTAGAATTATAGGATGTAGGATGTAGGATGTCTCAAATCAATTGCATTTAGATCTTCAACACCAATATTGAATGGATCTTGGAATAGGAAGAAGCTTGAATGGATATGGATGGAGAAATCTTCAACAAGAGGGCTCCATAGACCTTGAATCCTTCAATGGATACTAATGGATCTCCTTAATGAATTGAATATTGAATGCTTGAATACTTGAATGCTTGAATGCTTGAAAATATATTATTTCTTCCTTTTCTTTTCTTCTTCTCTCCTTCTCTCCTTCTCCACTAAAATGAGAGGAGAAGGCTTCCTTATATACTAGTCTAGGGCACCAACTTCTAGAGAGGCTAACATATGAGAAATAAATTCCCATTAGGCTCATACCCTTAGAAGTGGACCTATATTAAATTCCTTTTAAGATTCACCATTTCGAAGCCCGAAGTAGTCGACCTGGAAGTGAGAAAGAATTCTTTCCAAACCCTGATATCCAGAAATTTTCAAAATTTGAAATTTAGACCCTGGGTCAAGGTCGAGGTCGACCTTGACCCTAAGGTCAAGAACCTCAAAATCGCAGAGCAAGATATTAGAAATAGGTAGGAAAGAAGTGGAAAATAGGGTAGGATAGGGGGAAAAGATAGATCCAAGTGAAAGACTCATTCAAGGCATTTGACATGACCCCAAGCAACTTACTCAGAGGGATAAACCAGTCCTAGATGGAAGTGCTTCCATTTTTTGATGATACATTTAGCCCCTACTTTAGCAAGAGTATGGACTCAATGCAAACTCTTGGTAAAGGAGATCTCAAAGAAAAGAAAAATATTATTGAAATCAAAGTGACAAAGCAATCCTCAAGCCCCAAAGGACTCAAGTCTTTGTCAACCCCAAGATTAAAATAAGAGAGACATCACTAGGAAAAAAAAAAAAGAAGACGGTGTGATCACCTCACCCAATAAGATGCCCACCTTACCATAAATCACCAAGGAGGGAGAGCCCAACAGGTAGCCAAACTTGATAGTTCACCCATAAAATATGCTTTGTAGTTGTAATGTGTCTTCTAATGGCTTTTGAAATACCCATAGATCCACATTCTTGTATCACTATGGAATATAAAATGTGTGTCTCTTTAGGATTTAGCAACTTATGTGTGTTACCTTCCAAGGATTTAGCATGTTTTTTTTAGGAATAGTCCCAAGAGATAATTGAGAGGGGGGGGGGGGGGTGAATCAGTTATCTACAAGATTCAATTCTTTATCCAATTAAGTATACTTAAACTTTAAGCATAAACACAGTGAAATAACATAAGAACACAACACCAATATTTTGGTTACGATGAAACCCAAATAGGTAAAAACCCCGGTGGGAATTGACACCCACTAATATTATGCACTAGAGTATTATGATCCTTGTTAGAAGATCCTTAACCTCTGTTAGGAGTTTCTTTACAATATATTTAGTACAGTAGGCCTGGTCAAGGTTCAAACCCTATTAGGATTCTTTTACAATTGTCCCTCTTAGGAGAGAGGATGCACTGTCTGAGAGCACACTGCTCAAAAGGGTGAAGGCTACAGCATTCTGTTTGATAGATACACATTATATCTGGAACTTGGTGAGTTGTGCTTTGACCTACTATCTAGATCGGTTCCAATGAATGGCACAAGTACTTTAATTGGTCACATAAACCTTCTTCTAATGGCTCAACACTTTGCACACTCTGCTCTGCTTTGCTTAATCAACCATAAACCACACTTCAGCAATCACAAATGACTGCCTATAAATATGTTTCCTCTAGATGATATATTCAAGTCAGCCTATTAGAACCACATTGAAATCATAATAGAGAAACTATAACAAACTCTAATAATCATTTTGTCAGCTCTACTATGCACACAACACATTCTAGGACCTGTCCAATAATATAATAGTAGACACGCGCTACACACTGTCAGCTCTACCAAAACAACTAGATCTTTCTCCTCAAGCTGAATTAACTCATGCTCTCTTAATCAAACATCAACAACTCTTCTCTAAGCTTAAATCCAAGGGTGCATACCCTAAAGATAGGTGCAACTAAAGAACCAATAAAATCTCTATTGGCTCTTCTAAACAAACACAGGAAACTGTTGTTGGCGAATAGCGACTGCATAACTTCACTTCTACTCATCAACAGATTATGCATCCATGAATGAAACATCACTAACATGTCTTAAACATATATCCAAGTGCACAAGGCTCCATGACAACTGTATGGACAACCATACACATAACACTACTTGTAACTCTGTCAAGAACACTGCTGACACAAGCTGCTATATAACTGTCTGTACTAACAGTTAACCTCTGCACCCATGATATCATGCTGACATCATGTTCATGCTACATATACATAAATCTTACTACATAAGACTTCCATGCATGCTACTTTCCATATGTTGTCATCAATGAAAAACATACAGTCAGTATTGGCCTGCTGGCAAATCTCCAACAATCTCCCCCTTTGGCATTGATGGCAACATGTGGAATGAAAAACCACCACCAACCAAAATGAACATTTCTTTTATAACATTCTCCATTTCCTCTTCAAAACTCCCCCAAAGATGAATCCTCCATCTGCTACAATATTCTCCAATATTCTCCATTTCCTCAATTGAACTGCTGTCATAACTGAATGTTGCTCCCCCTTAGTATAATACTCCTCCTTTTTACTTATGTTTTTCATGATTCTGTATATTACTCCCCCTTTGACATCAATGGAAAAGGGTGCCACTCATTTTAAGCACCAGTACTACTCTTGAGGTAGAGTAGTCAACCTTCCATCAGTCCCTAAGGACTGATGCCTTTCCTCCTTTCTTCTAAGCAGAATCAGGGAAGGGAATGACTCCCAAATTCTCCCTGAGATACTCAAAAGTATCCTTAGGTAAGGGCTTTGTCAATATATCTACCAACTAATCTTTAGTACTCACATAGTCCAACTTGACTTCTTTCTCTACCACTTTCTCTCTTAGGAAGTGATACTTGATCTCAATGTGCTTTGTCTTTGCATGCATCATAGGGTTCTTTGACATATTGATAGTGCTAGTGTTATCACAGTGAATAAAAATAGGATAATCAATCTGAATTCCAAAATCCTTTATCATCTGCTTGATCCAAACAATTGTAGAACAATTCAAGGCTGCTACAACATACTCCACTTCTACTGTTGACTGAGAAATACAATTTTGTTTCTTTCTTGTCCAAGTGACAAGTCTATCACCCAGAAACACTACTCCACCTGAACTACTCTTTCTATCATCAACACATCCTACCCAATCTACATCAGTGTACACATGATGCTCAACATTTTTTGAATTAGGATACCATAGACCATAATCTATAGTGCCTTGCAAGTATCTGAATATTCTTTTTACTGCCATGAGGTGACTTTGTTTAGGCTCTACTGCAAATCTTCCAAATATGCCAACTGCATTGGAAATATCAGGTCTAGTCTGAGTAAGATATATGAGTTTACCAATCATAAACTTATACAATGTTATATCTACTGCTAGTGAGTCATCTTCTTTTGTAAGCTTGTATCTAGTGATCACAGGGGTTCCTGTTGGCTTGCAATCATCCATCTTGAATTTCTTCAGTATCGCTTTCACATATTTTGACTGATTAATGAAAATTATTTTTTCTATCTGGTGCACATTTAGCCCCAAAAAGTATTTGATAGGACCAATCATACTCATCTCAAATTCATTCTACATTTCTTTGGCAAATTCTGCACTTAGTTTTTCATTACCTCCAAAGATAATCTCATCAACAAATATAGCTACAAGTAGTAGACCTTCAAATGTCTCTCTAATGAATAGATTACAATCTGGTGCTCCTTTCTTGAATCCAATCTTTGTTAGATATCCATCTAGTCTCTCATACCATGCTCTAGGGGCTTTCTTAAGTCCATAGAGGGCCTTCTTCAATCTGCATACCATATCAGGTCTGTCTAATAAGTTGAATCCTTCCAGCTACTCAATGTATACTTCTTCTTTCAAATCTCCATTTAGGAATGCTGACTTGACATCCATCTAATAAACTTTGAAGTTTTTTACTGTAGCATAAGCTAAAAATAACTTAATAGCTTCTAATCTACTCACAGGTGCAAATGTGTCTAAATAATCAATGCCTTCTCTTTGTGCATACCCTTTACATACTAACCTTGCTTTGTTTCTTACTATTGTACCATCTTCATTCATCTTCTTTCTGAATATCCACTTTGTTCCAATCACATTCTTATCACTAGGTCTTGGGACCAATTCCCAAGTGTCATTCTTAATAATCTGATCAAGTTCTTCTTTCATAGCATCATGCCAATCTGAATCATTACATGCATCTTCAACACTTAAAGGTTCAATCTTAGATAGAAAACATACCGCTTCACTGCTAGCTGAGTTCTTTGCTCGAGATCTTGTTAAGACTTTTCCGCTCTGATCTCCAATGATGTATGACTTGGAATGATTTCTAGATGTAAACTTTGGAACTTTAGGTGATGCTGACTTATCATCCTTGGGAGTTTCTTCTTCACTTATCTCAGGGTCATTGAATAACACATCAATATTGTCAAACATTTCTTCAATAACTGTCTCACTAGTGGACGGTTCGGGTTCTTCTTCAATCATGGGTGAGTAATCATGATATCTTTCTTGAATCATAAACTTTTCATCAATCTTTACATGAGCACTTTCAATTATCTTTTTCAATCTTAAATTGAAACATCTATAAGCTTTACTTTTAGCATAGTAACCAAGAAAAATACCTTCATCACTTCTTGCATCAAACTTTCCTACTGCTTCATCCCTCTTGATGTAGCACTTGCTTCCAAAGATTATGAAGTATTTTATTGTGGGAACATTACCAAACCATAACTCATATGGTGTTTTGTTAGCGCCAAGCCTTAACTAAATTATATTGATGGTATAGACTGATGTATTGACCACATCTCTCCAATAGGTGTGTGCAACTTTTCCTTCTATCATGATGGTGCATGTTGTCAAGAATGATCCTATTCCTTCTCTCTACAATTTCATTCTAGTGAGGGGTTCTAGGTGCACTTAACTGTCTCTTTATGCCATGTTCTTTGCAGTACTCATAGAATCTATTAGAGGTGAATTCTCCTCCTCTATCTGATCTCAAACATTTTATCTTTAGTCTAAATTCATTCTCAACCTTAGCTTTGAATATTTTGAACTTCTCAAATGCTTTTGACTTATCTTTCAAGAACGCAACCCACATCATCCTATTATAATCATCAACAAACAAAATGAAATACCTTTCGCCATAGTATGATCTTGTTTTAGTTGGACCACATAGGTCTGTGTGAATCAAATTCAACTTGTTCTTTGTTGAATTCTACTTGCTCTTGAATGAATTTCTCACATGCTTTCCCATCACACATTCCCTGCATATAGTATCAACTAGTTTTTCTATGCTAGGTAGATCTCTTACTACCTTTACATTGTTTATATTTACTATGTTATCAAAATTGATATGACATAGTCTTTTATGCCACAACCAACTATCATCAACTTTAGCAACAAAACAACTTACTTCTAAATTGAGTTGAAAAACATTACCTCCTATCTTTGAGCCTGATGCAATCATAACACCATCTTTGTTGTTAATGATGCATGTGTCATCTTTGAACTCCAACTGATAGCCTTTTCCAAGTAACTGTCCAACACTGAGAAGGTTATGTTTCAAACCATCAACATAAAGAACATTATTAGTACTATTCTTTCCATCCAAGGTGATGGCTCCTTTACCAACTATTGGTTTAGGAGTGTTGTCTCCAAATCTGACCATACCACCATTGTATTTGTCTAAATGAACAAACCTGCCTTTATCACCTGTCATGTGATGTAAACAACCACTATCTATGATCCAGTTTGTTCTTATGTCAGCTTGTGAAATCAATGCTAGCTCTTGTTCCTTCTTATCATCTTTATGATTTGTCTTATTATTCATTTTGTCTACAATAGCAATGAATCCAATTTCTTCTTCACCAAATTATTCATCTGAAACTCCATCTTCAGCATAGTAGCATTCCTTAGAATACTTAGGTTTGTAATCCTTTTTGAACTTTCTAGCTCTAGTAGGACACTTAGATGCAAAGTGACCGATCTTATTACATGAAAAGCACTTAAATGGTAATTGACCTTCATATTTTCCTTTTCCTTTCTTTTCTCTTTTGGTAATCATAGCAATGAAATCATCTAGTGTTTTCTCTTCATCATCATCATCAAAATTACCAGAAGTGTTTGCAGATTTCTTACCATGAACTGTTGCTTTGAAGGTTGTCTCACTCTTTGGTTCTGTCTTCAGTCTTGAGATCTTAAAAGCTGAGATTTTTCTAATCAAGGTCTCTCTTTTGAAATTAGATGTAAGTTGCATGGTCTCATCAAGGATGTTAATCTTGCTTTCATATTCAAGAGTGAGAGTAGTCATTAATTTTTCCATGATGTCCTCCTCTGAAATCTCTCCACCATTGTTTCTGATTCCAGCAACTACTTCATTTATTCTTTGATTATAAGCTCTGATGTTTTCTTCAGGAAGCATCTCTAATGCATTGTATCTTTTCTTCCATGTCTTTCTATGTGCATCCTTTGCTTGTTTATCTCCTTCAAATATGTCTTCTAGGTGCTTCCATATTTTGTGGGTTGTATCTACCTTTTTTATTTCTAAAAATTCACTATCAGATAGGGCACTGATAAGGGCTTCTTTAGCAATAGAATTCTAATGAAAAAATTCCTTTTTCCTATCAGTATCATCTTCTTGTGCAAGGTCTTCTAGGGTAGGTATCTTGGCTACTTTGATAGTCACATCAAAAACTTCAAAATCGATGCACTATAAATGGGTCACCATCTTATTCTTCCAATCAAGATAATTCTCTCCATCAAACTTAGGACTTTCTTTCCTGAAGAATGCCATCTGATCAACCTAAATCTATTAAACTTTCTCTCTGAGGAACTTGGATCTGATACCAATTGTTAGGAATAGTCCCAAGAGATAACTGAGGGGGGGGGGGGTGAATCAGTTATCTACAAGATTCAATTCTTTATCCAATTACGTATACTTAAACTTTAAGCATAAACACAATGAAAGAACACAAGAACACAACACCAATATTTTAGTTACGAGGAAACCCAAATAGGTAAAAACCCTAGTGGGAATTGACACCCACTAATATTTTGCACTAGAGTATTATGATCCTTATTAGAAGATCCTTAACCCTGTTAGGAGTTTCTTTACAATATATTTAGTACGATAGACTTGGTCAAGGGTCAGACCCTATTAGGAGTCTTTTACAATTGTCCCTCTTAGGGGAGAGGATGCACTATCTGAGAGCACACTGCTCGAAGGGGTGAAGGCTACAACCTTCTATTTGACAAATACACACTATATCTAGATCTTGGTGAACTACGCTTTGACCTGCTATCTGGATTAGTTCCAATGAATAGCACAAGTACTTTACTTGGTCACATAGACCTTCTTATGATGGCTCAACACTTTTCACACTCTGCTCTGCTCTGCTTAATCAACCATAAACCACACTTCAGCAATCAAAAATGACTGCCTATAAATATCTTTCCTCTAGATGACATAATCAAGTTGACCTATTAGAACCACCTTGAAATCATAATAGAGAAACTATAACAAACTCCAATAATCATTATGTCAGCTCTACTATGCACACAACACATTCTGGGACCTGTCCAATAATATAATTGTAGACGTGTGCTACACACTGTCGGCTCTACCAAAACAACTGGATCTTTATCCTCAAGCTGAATTAACTCATGCACTCTTAACCAAACATCAAAAACTCTTCTCTAAGCTTAAATCCAAGGGTGCATACCCTAAAGATAGGCGCAACTAAAGAACCAATAAAATCTATGTCGACTCTTCTAAACAAACACAGGAAACTACTGGTGGTGAATAGAGACTGCATAACTTCACTTCTACTCATCAACAGACTATGCGTCCATGATTAAAACATCACTAACATGTCTTCAACATATATCCAAGCATCCAAGGCTCCATGACAACTGTACAAACAACCATACATAGAACACTGCATGTAACTCTGTCAAGAACACTACTGAAACAATCTGCTATATAACTATCTGTACTAATAGTTAACCTCTATGCCCAAGATATCATGTTGATATCATGTCCATGCTACATATATAGAAAGCTTACTACATAAGACTTCCATGCATGCTACTTTTCATATGTTTTCATCAATGAAAAAAATATAGTTAGTACTAGCCTGCTGGCAAATCTCCAACAGTTTGAAATTGAAAATGTGTTTCTTCTTTAGGATTTAGCAACTTATGTGCATTACCTTCAAAGGATTTAGCATATTTAAAATTGAAAATGTGTGTCTTTTTCAAGATTTAGCAGCTTATGTGTGTTACCTTCTGAGGATTTAGCATATTGTAAAATGTAAACTATAGTATAAGGAAGACCCTATATATGCCCCCCTCCTTATTGTGGCTACCTAATAGATAGGATAAGGAAGAGAAGGAGGATACCTACTTCACAAAGTAAAGAGATATCTTGTTAACAATAATGTACACTATATTCTTAGCAAAGAGTATTGACCCTTACATCAAAGAGCATAGATAATCATGAAAAAGGATATGTCACTTATGAAAAAAGGATCCTCAAAGAGAAAGAGATCTTACCAACAAGACCCCCATCGTAGAGGAGCTCTTTGGATAAAATATCATCTTTCAAAGAGAATCAAAGAGGGATCAAAGCTTCAATCATCAAGCCCCCTGTGATCAAGAGAAAGAGGAATCTTGGAATGAAGGAACCAAACTCTAACCCCAAAGTAAGGGAAAGAGTTTTTAAAGAACATAATTTGCAAAATAAAGAAGAGGTGATGACTTAGGACAACAACCTCTCACATAAAAGTATATCCATAGCCAAAATATCAGTCAGTATAAGGAAATAATGTTGTAGAATAAACAAATACCACTAAGCTAAGGAAAGTAGAACCCTAGACAAAGAGAAAGAAGGAAAACCTTGCCCCCTAGGGATGAAAGCAAGGGATATCTTTGAAAAAAATGTCTTTAGAAAAGATATCATGAATACTAGAAGAGAGCTATGGATGATTATGAGCAAAGGAAAGATATCATAATAGAAAACCATAGGGATAAAATATAGAAAGATAACCAATTAAGCTCAAACCAAAATACATGTTAAGAGCATAATGGATTCTAGAAAAATGGAAGAAATACCTCTTTCCCCCCAATCAAGAGACAAGAGGAGAAAATATCTATATTATAGAAGAATGAGGGGTATTCCCCGTATGGAAATTATGAAGAAATTGTAAAATCGCATGAGAGTGAGATATAATTCCTAAAGCAACTCTTTCTCTAACATACATCTTGAAATGCACACAATCATCAAGTAAATGTGTATTACTATAGTGAAAAGGATATTTTTACTTGGAGAGAGCATCTTTCAGCATAGGTTTAAAGATTTCTTTCTTAGAATTCATTAACTAAACATACACCTTCTTAGCCACATCTTGAGGGGTATCAAGGTAATCTAAGGAAGGTGTTGGAAGAAGAACATGAAGAGGGGGATGATGATCAAAATCAACCACCTTAAATTGAGATAGTGGAAATCCAAGACCACACATGTCTTATTTAGGGGATATATGAATTGGATATTTAATACTTTTTTCATTAACACCAAAGCCTAAACCCTTATAACCTTGTTTAGCCATCATATTATATCATGTAGTGTACATATCTTGTAAAGCTTCTACAGGAGGTGATTGTTTACAATGATCATGATAACATGTTGTGTAAGGTGGAATGATAGGTTTAGAAGAAGTTTCTTTTCTCTTCCATTTAATATCATCATGGATCAGATAATAAGGGGAAGGTAAATCAAAGAATTCTTGCACATCTACATCATGAACCATAGTTTGAACCCCATCATAAGTGTGGGAAGAACTAGGAATAGAAGATGGAGAAATGGGAATGGGAATATTAGGAATTGGATTAGGAAAGATAGGATTAGGATTAGGAACATTAGGAACTAGATTAGGAAGGATAGGATTAGGATAAGGAAGATTAGGAAATGGTGTATCATCTACCAAATTATTCAAATAATCCAAAAGAGAAATAAGTCCGCCTCACAAATTCTTAATGAAAGTTTTGAAAGTATGAAGGCTAGTATTAGTCAATCTCATAATAGCATAAGAAAGTGAAACATGAAGAGTGACAAACATAATGAAATGGATTATACTCTCATAAACATCATAAGTACTATAAAGAGATGCTAAGAGGAGAATAATGAGGAAAATAACCACACACCAAAGCATCTTAAGGATCTTCATAGTGAATGAAATGAAATAAATATTTTTGTATTTTGATGAGTATGTAGATTTTTTTTTTGTTTTTGTATTTTAAAAAGCAAGGGCATAAAATAAAACTAATCTAATATAATCTTAAGGAAAAGAGGCAAAGCATCCAACACCAAAAAGAGAGAGTTTTCTATCGCAGGTTCACCAAAATGTAAGATATAAAAATATATATATTTATATGGTGTATATATTTTTATATCTATGTGTGTGTGGGGTGTGTTGAAAATGGTGTAGATATATATTACCTCCTAATCGAAGACAAGGAGATCCCAATTGATTAAACGAAAGGAGACGATCAACATAAAAAGGAATCAACAGGTTATGGATAAAGAGGGAAAGGGGGTCTAATTTCTTAATTATAGAGTAAAATGATCAATCAGAAAGATTGGGATAAAATGAAACACTTATCTTGAAATGTATCAGATCTAGAAATTGTTGTTTTCTAGTGCTTGTACTGAGTTTTTGGAAATTCTGCAACCTGATTTGCAACAAAAACACAGAGACAGAGAAAAACCATAAATTTTTTTCTTTTCTGAGCCAGGTCAACCTTGACCCAAATATGGGGGCACAATCATGCCCCTTTATTGTTGACCTTGACATTCACTGCTTTGACAGAAATTATATTCATGGATCCTGAAAGTTGACCAAAAAGGGTATCAGAATCTGCTCTATAATTCACTATTCAGTACCTATACCTACAAGAAAAATGGTTTTGTTTTTTGGATGAGGGGTTTGCCTTGGTCAAACCTTAGTTTCGGAATTAACCTTGAAATAGAATTGAAATTGCAGTAATAAACAAAGTAAATAGAACAATTCACCTTACTTACGTTGAAACCCTTATGGAGGATTCAAATCCATGAATCCACAAGTATGGATGCTCCAAATGGATGTAGAATTATAGGATGTAGGATTTAGGATGTCTCAAATCAATTTCATTTAGATCTTCAACACCAATCTTGAATGGATCTTGGAATAGGAAGAAGCTTGAATGGATATGGATGGAGAAATCTTCAACAAGAAGGCTCCATAGAGCTTGCATCCTTGAATGGCTACCAATGCATCTCCTTGATGAATTAAATCTTGAATGCTTGAATTATTGAATTATTGAAAATAGATGATTGCTTCATTTTCTTTTCTTCTTCTCTCCTTCTCTCCTTCTCCCTTAAAATGAGAGGAGAAGGCTTCCTTATATACTAGTCTAGGGTACCAACTTCTAGAGAGGCTAACTTATGAGAAATAAATTCCCATTAGGCTCATACCCTTAGAAGTGGACCTATATTAAATGCCTTTTAAGAGTCACCATTTTGAAGCCCAAAGAAGCTGACTTGAAAGCAAGAAAGAATCTTTCCAAACCCTGACATCCAAAAATCTTTGGAATTTGAAATTTAGACCCTAGGTCAAGGTCGAGGTCAACCTTGACCCAGAAGGTCAACCTTGACCCTGAGGTCAAGAACCCCAAAATCTCAAAGCAAGATAACAAAAATAGGTAGGAAAGAGGTGGAAAATAGGGCAGGACAAGGGAAAAAGCTAGATCCAAGTCAAAGACCCATTCAAGGTGTTTAACATGACCCCAAACCACTTACTCGAAGGGATAAACTAGTCCTAAATGGAAGTTCTTCCATTTTTTGATGATACAAATAGCATGATTGTTCAATAGGGAATGATGGTGAAAAGACTTCCAATCAAAGCAGCCCCATTACATATATCATAATTCCTTAGTGCTTTCCACAATTTGTTAGCACTGAAACATTATAGCCTAACAAATTTACTAACAAGTACCTCCAAGTGTAGCAGGGACTGTAATAGATCAAAATAATTGGAGAGAAAGATAGAAACAACCTGTAAGGGAAAGATCATGCATTTCCCTTACGGATATAAAATTTCCTCACCCAAAACTCTTCTAATGGCCCTTCAAACTTGAGGTCAATCACAGACAAACACAAAAGCCAGAAGGTCATCATTGATATTCCCTAAGAATAGATGTTCCCATCCCTCCACATCAAGTAATATTCTATAATTCCTTAGGTAAAATTCCATATGAAGACAATTGCAAGCTGAGTAGCCTACCATCATATCACCAAAGTTCAACAATTGGAAATACCGCGTGACACCATGGTAGATGAAATTGTTAGAGTAAAGTATTAATTATTTTAATTAATCTTTAGTCCCTTCTTAAGATGTCAACTCTTTTGCTTTAGTTGTTTATATTTAAACACACATGCACTAGTTGTTTTGAACTCATGCACTAGTTGTTTTAAATATAAACTTGCATGCATTAGTCATGTAATAATTAAACTAATTATTACATGCACTAGGGTTTGCCTTTCAAGGCTTTCGATCTCCTTTATAAGGTTGATCCATTGTATATTTCATTCATTCATCATTTGAGGATATTTTCTTCTTCATATTTTTGAGTCAAACCCTTGCCCTCTTCTTGTCTCTACTTTCTTGTAATAGGTTCTTGTATGCAGGTGATCTTCGGGTTTTGTGGATTTGTATTGCTCAAATCCTACATGGTATCAGAGCCTAATTTGCTACAACTTGTTTACATTTGAAGGATTCAGAGATTAGAAATTAATCTATTTTAGAATAGCATTTTTTTTGGTTTTTTATTGAAATTAGGGGGTCCCTAAATTTTGGTGCACTTTGAGCTCAAACGGACCTCACTGTTGAGCTCGCAGTGCCTAAAAACCCCTATTTCAATATAAAACATGTCAAATTTGGACAACTTTGCATTTTGGGGTATTTTTTTGGTACCAGACAACTTAGCACACTTCCTGAGGTAGAATTTGTACATAGTGGCATGATTCCCAAGGTATAATTCTTTGTTTTGGCATGTAAATCAAGACAAAAAAAATTCTATCTGGCACACAAATTAAGACCAAACATTGGCACGCAAATCAAGGCAAATAACTAAAAGTCCTAGCACGGATCCGGACGCGCACATGATATTTTGCAAAAAAGAAATTATTTTTATTTTTATTTTTATTTTGGTCGGTGATGGACATTTGGCAATCAAATTTAAGCTAGGCAAATGCAGATAATCACGCAAGCAAATTCCTATCCCTGAATCACCAGGATTATCCCTAGATGATCCATCAAAATTTAACTTACAAAAATCCAAATCAGGTGGATGCCATTTAATATTTTTTATGTCAATAGGAGTGCATCTGTTTCTAGGAAAAATTTGGAGAGGAGGGGATCGTGATCATTTTCCAATTAGAGACCACATAGTTATCCCATGAGCTTAAATGACCATCAGGATTAAAATGTGACAGTATATAAGAATTTACTTGTTCTGAAATGGCTTTTTCTATAAGCAATAAGACTTGAGATACATCTAAAGTAATTTTCTTGAAAATGCATTTATACGTTCCCACCAAATTGACTAAATAACAGCAGAAGGGATGATTAACCAAATGCAGGCAAAAAGAGAAGATGAGAACAAAGTTGGCCAGGATTGGAATAAGTCCTAGAGTGAAGAAGACAAAGGAAATGCAATTGACGGTTTGACCATCACAAAGGACCAACACTGCCAAGAAAAACTACAATGAACAAAAAGATGATCAACATTTTTAGTATAACTACCACATAAGACATAGGAAAAAGGATGAGAAATCTGTAATCGGAATAATTTATCACTAGTAAGAATTCTATACTGAATGGCAAGCCATGAAAAAACACCTGCCTTAGGGAGACTCAGGCTATTCTAGCAAAAAGAATAAGCCCTATGAGACGAGACTTCATTATCCAAGTGCTTAATAGCCTTGTGGCCCTCTTTAACTGAATAAGTACCTGATTTAGAAGGGCACCACAATATATTATCTTTGGTAGGAGATAAATATACAACTCGCAATTCAAGAATTTTAGTGAAAACAAGAACCTGTAAAGAGGAGATAGGAAGAGGATAAGGATTCTTCCATTGGACTTTATGAGAGATGATATCTACACAATCAACATAATTAATCAATTTGTATCCCCAATGAGAAGTGAAAATCTCAATAGAATTTTGAAGGTCTATTACAAAATTAAGAGGAGGATACCCATTCCATGAGTCACTCCATAAAAGAACCTCATCACCACATTGAAAATTCTATGATATATAATTTGAAACCACTTTCCTCAAGGACAACATAAAATTCCAAACAACTGATCCAATTGGGGGGTTAGAAATTGTAAAGATTCTTGACGGGTCTAAAGAATCAAGATACTTGACCAGAAGTATCTAACACCACAAAGATGAAGACTTATCATACATGTTCCAAACAAGCTTACCACCAAATGCTTTATTCCTAACTTCAATATAAAACAAACCAGCACCACCCTCATTTTTGCTAAGAGATAATTTTTTCATAGAAACTAAAGGAATCTTTTTCTCTTCAGACATATTGGAAGACCATAAAAAGGATTTGATAATCTTTTCAATTTGAGAGATCACATTTTTGGGAGCTTGGAGGATAGAAATATAGTAATTAGGAATAGCTTCCAAAACAGTTTTAACTAACAAAATTCTACTAGATAAGGAAAGCCATCTAGCCTTCCATGCAGAGATTCTACCTTTTAATCTTGTGATAACATTGTTCCAATATGAGGATTTAATATGACCCATAAAAAATGGGAATCCTAGATATGTAGAAGGAAGGGAATCCAAAGAGAAGCCTAAAAAAGATAAAATTTTATCTTGAATAATCTCTGTAGTATAAAAAAATTTAAAAAAATTGACTTCAATGGATTAATAACCTGACCTGACCCCTCCGAATAAAGATCCATAATTTTCTTAATGATTTTAGCCTCTTGTATAGTTGATTTATCAAAAAGAAAAGTATCATCTACAAAAAGATTATGAGTAATAGAGATTTGAGTAGACAGAATATGAACCACTTTCCAAAGACCTAATGAATGTTGAGTTTGGATAGATCTACTAAGGGCTTCTACCATGATGATGAATAGAAAAGGGGAAAGAGGATACCCTTGCTGAACCCCTTGAGTAGAAGAAAAAAAATTTGAGGGGAAACCATTAATTAAAACTAAGAAGTGAGCTCCAGAGATACAATTTTTAATCCATTTGCACCATTTCTCAGAAAAGCCAAATTTATGAAGGACTTTCAATAAAAAAAACCAATTCACCTTATCATATGCCTTCATCATATCAAGTCTGATGATAAAAGATGGGATATTGTAAGATTCAATAAAATGCAAAACTTCATGGGCAATTAAGGCCCCATCTAAAGTTTCCCTACTAGGAACAAAACCGCCTTGTTGGGGGGAAATGATGAGAGGAATTAACACCTTAAGTATCAAATAAATTGATGTAGTGAAGATTTTATAAATTGAATTGCATAAGAAAATAGGCCTGAAGTCAGTGAAAGTTTGAGGATCATTAACTTTAGGTATAAGGGTAATATGAGTAGAGTTAAATTGTTTAAGAACATAACCCTCCCTCCTGGACTCTTCCAAGGTTAAAGCAAATCAAAACCAATAATATCCCAACATTTCTGAAAGAATGAAAGATTAAAACCATTGGGACCTGGAGCTTTGTCCGGTGCCATAGAAAAAACTACAATATGCAATTCTTTTAATGAGAATGGTTGTAATAAATAATCATTGTCTACTTGAGAGATAAGGCTTGGAATTGAAACTAAAAGGAAGTCTATATTGTTAGCACTTACTAACAAAGAATTTACTGGGGACAACAAATTTTTGAGGAATAAGATCCCTTCCTCCTGAATTGATGCAGAGAGGATTCAATTATTCACTCAAATCTGCATATCTCATTATACCACTTTGTAAATATGATCGGAGGCTCACAAACTTTCCAACTCCCAATAATATAAACTTAATATAACAACAAAAATTAAATATTACTCTTCACAACCAATCAATGAAACGGGCTCAACAACAGACACTTCACAAACTATGAGGCAAACCTGTACTTCTTCAACTCAATCCGCGAGGGTTGTTGTATGTTTTGCGGTTCATTCATGACATTCACTAATTCCTTTACCATATTACATTCTTCACAGTTCCTTCATGGACCTTGACTATAACTCATCACCATTCAGTTCTTACTATAGCACAAGCCGCCACCTTTCTTCAACTCCAAATGTCGAGCATGAGGTACAGGAGTCTTCGTCTATCAATGATCTCTTGTACCATTCGATTCAATCTGAACAATATTGCCAACTGTATTCTTACTCTTGGTCCTATTTCAACTTGTCTAGGCCAACATGTTCTCAGCTTCCATTCAGCATAAACTATTTAACAACCTTCCATTTAATTGGACTGCAACCAATTCAAAATGCACATAATGCTTTCTTGAAGACAGTTTAAGTTTTATTACATTCAGACCTTTAAAATTGAGATGAATCCAAACATTAACAAGATTAACACATTTCACAATAACAACTTACAAATATCATAGACTGTCACTATCCCAGCACGGATCTATCCCCGTTTACCATTCTCCAAATGTTGATTTCAACATATAGTAATCCTCACCATTTCCCTAGGAGTGATCTTCTATACTTTAGCCATTTGAATTTATTCCTTGCTGCGCAAAGCCCCTTCACAGTTCCATTTCAACATGGTTGTCGAAAGACATGCCTCTTGGTCTCCATGCAACATAAACTAGTTAATAACGGTTTCTTTAAAACTGTTTCAATCTTCGAATTCAATCAATAATGAGGCATCAATTTTTGGTTCATTACGTTGTCACCAAAACTGAATTCAATAAACATTAATCAAAAACTGATACTAAGATTCAACTTAGATTCAACCAAACATCAATAAAACTTCGAAACCAAAATGCAAACATTAAAGCTTTTAAATCCAACTTCGTACTATAACACAATTTAATCCATGTACACTGTCATGGTCATACAGGAATTTAGAATAGAGAATTTCAAATGAGAAATAGAAAAATTGAAGTTCTTAATAGAAACTCTAATCTTTCTTTCCATTATTCCATTTTCGGTTACATCTTTCCTTTCATTCTTTTACACTAAACATTCTATCTTACGCTCCTCTATTCTACTTCTCGGGTTCAGTTTTAATAGCATAGTAAATGAAATTGCAACCAAATACTAATCGCTAACTTCCCATACCGAACATCCTAACTTCTCTATCTAACAGTTTTCATCATCGATTAGAGTAATTTTTAATCTCAAAACAAACTAGGAAATATATCATGGAGTTGACAACGAAGTTGTCAACTTCATGAGTATACAAACATTTGAGTTATTATATCTATGACACTTTCTTCTATCCAACCGATTACATCATTAAAAATAACCATTAAAACTAAGACACAACCCTAAATTATTAAAATAACCATTTAATATGTATGTAGAATCCTAGATCTTTGAAATGATCAGAGTTCCGGGATGCGCCTGCATCATGCTCCCCATGACAAAAGAATTCAAGTCCCTTTGAATTAGCCTTCTTTTGAGACTTCCAGTTCAATGGTGGTATGTTTCCTCTGGCAAGAAAATTCTGCCAATATCTCAGACATGTATTCTCCCAGGTGAAAAATATTGCTCAAAACCAAATCTTCAAAGTGCATGCATACATCAGCAATAGGATTCACCAAATAATATTCTTCATTACCTGCATAAAATATGTTAGAAATCAATAGTTCATCTCCATCAAGATGAACACTGAATTGATCCTCCAAACAAATGTCTTCATCGTCATTTCCAACCACTAAAAAAAATCCTGCATTGTGAACAATTTTCATGGCATCCTCCATGCGATGCAACACTAAGGACTCTTCTTCATGTGAGATCATATCATGCATTATTTGATCATTGTGAACCATATCAAGCTCTCCATTAATCAGAATCTTGCTGCCCAAATCACCAATTGCTTCAGTATCTTTATCTTCAAGCGGAACCTTCTCAACACAAGGTTCATGTACAACCTTCTGCTCTTCACTAGCATTGGTTTGATTCTTTTGTCCTTCCCATGGATAACTTTTCTCATTCTTTTCTACTTCATCATGTGCTATCTGGGCTTCAATCAATTTAAGTATTGCTTGATCTATTTTGTCCATCATTTCTAACTTTAGTTCATATGCTATTAAATCTTCTTCAATCTTCTTTCTTCTTGCTTCTTGTTTGCTTTTGTTTTCCTCTTTTCTCTTTGCCATTTAAACTTTCTTTTTCTTTTTCTCTTGCACTTCCTCATAGGCAATCCATGCATCTAATTTCAACAGCAATTTCGACATCTCTTCTTTACCTTCCATTATTGTAACTTGTTACTGATCCAACACTTTTGAAAGCTTGTGAAGGACTCAAATCCAGTTGACCAGGTTGAATTTGGTCTCCACCAACAATCACTCAAAAATGGGTACTCAGCAGCAAGAAAATATAGCAATTCATCTACACAAACTTGTTAAAAATATACTGAGATATCAAATACAATTCGTCACCGCTAGGTCCTGGTGTGATTTCTAACTATCACAAGCTCAAAAGCTTCCTGCTCTGATACCAATTGATGCAGAGAGGATTCAATTATTCACTCAAATCTGCATATCTCATTATACCACTTTGTAAATATGATCGAAGGCTCACAAACTTTCCAACTCCCAATAATATAAACTTAATATAACAACAACAATTAAATTTTATTCTTCACAACCAATCAATGAAACAGGCTCAACAACGGACACTTCACAAACTATGAGGAAAACTTGTACTTCTTCAACTCAATCTGTGAGGGTTGTTGTATGTTTTGTGGTTCATTCATGATATTCACCGATTCCTTTACCATATTACATTCTTCATGGTTCCTTCATGGACCTTGACTATAACTCATCACCATTCGGTTCTTACTATAGCATAGGCCGCCACCTTTCTTGAACTCCAAATGCCGAGCATGAGGTACAGGAGTCTTTGTCTGTCAATGATCTCCTGTACCATTCGATTCAATCCGAACAATACTACCAATTGTGTTCTTACTCTTGGTCCTATTTCAACTTGTCTGGGCCAACATGTTCTCGGCTTCCATTCAGCACAAACTATTTAACAACCTTCCATTTAATTGGACTGCAACCAATTCAAAATGCACATAACGCTTTCTTGAAGACAGTTTAAGTTTTATTACATTCAGACCTTTAAAATTGAGATGAATTTGAACATTGACAAGATTAACATGTTGCACAATAGCAACTTACAAATATCACAGACTGTCACGATCCCAGCACGAATCTATTCCCGTTTACCATTCTCCAAATGTTGATTTCAACATATAGTAATCCTCGCCATTTCCCTAGGAGTGATCTTCTATACTGTAGCCATTTGAATTTAGTCCTTGTTGCGCAAAGCCCCTTCATGGTCCCATTTCAACATGGATGACGAAAGACATGCCTCTTGGTCTCCATGCAACATAAATTGGTTAATAACGATTTTTGTAAAATTGTTTCAATCTTCCAATTCAATCAATAACGAGGCATTGGTTTTTGGTTCATTACTTTGTTGCCAAAATGGAATCCAATAAACATTAATAAAAAATTGATACTAAGATTCAACTTAGATTCAACCAAACATCAATAAAAACTTCGAAACCGAAATGTGAACATTAAAGATTTTAAATCCAACTTCGTACTATAACACAATTTAATCCATGTACACTGTCATGGTCATACAGGAATTTAGAATAGAGAATTTCAAATGAGAAATAGAAAAATTGAAGTTCTTAACAGAAACTCTAATTTTTCTTTCCATTATTCCATTTCTAGTTACATCTTTCATTTCATTCTTTTACACTAAACATTCTATCTTACGCTCCTCTATTCTACTTCTCAAGTTCAGTTTTAATATCATAGTAAATGAAATTGCAACCAAATACTAACCGCTAACTTCCCATACCAAACATCCTAACTTCTCTATCTAACAATTTTCATCATCGATTAGAGTAATTTTTAATCTCAAAACAAACTAGGAAATGTATCATGGAGTTGACAATGAAGTTGTCAACTTCACGAGTATACAAACATTTGAGTTATTATATCTATGACACTTTCTTCTATCTGACCAATTACGTCATTAAAAATAACCATTAAAACTAAGACACAACCCTAAATTATTAAAATAACCATTTAAGATGTATGTAGAATCTCGGATCTTTGAAATGATCATATTTTCAGGATGTGCCTGCATCACGAATCTTCTCTACATTAGTTATAGAAGCACCTGGAATAAAAGACTTAATATTAGAAATTGAAGAGGTAGCTCTTTTAATTTTAGCTGAAGAATGGAAATACTTTGTGTTTCTATCCCCATCTTTCAACCAAAGTTCTCGAGACTTTTGTCTCCAATAAATTTCCTCCCTAGAGAAAAGGAGTTCCCAATAAGATTGAAGAGACCTTTGTTTCTCAAGGATAGAAGAGTCTACACCAAATTTCATTACATGATCATTAATAGATGCAAGCTGCTCTTGAATCGAATCTTTCTCATGAAAAACATTCTTAAAGACTTCTTTATTCCATATAATAATCTTAGATTTAACAAATTGCAACTTCTTATAAAACTGAAACATTCTAGTAACTTTACAATATGGGGAAGAAACCCACCATTGTTGAAGAAGAGAGAGGAAGTGAGGATCAGTAAACCACATCTACTCAAATTTAAAAGAGGGTCTAGAAATGAGTTCAACATCCTTATTCATTAAATTAAATGATATAGGAAAGTGGTCAAACTCAACAATAGAAAGAATCTCTAAAATAACATCAAAGTGTTGGAGCCTAAGATCATGAGAAATGAGAAATCTATCAAGCCTTGAAGAAATCAGGGAATGTGATCTCTTATTGGTCCAAGTAGATTGTCCATTAGTAGGCAAAACATCAGATAAAGCATTATCTAAGATGAATAACGAGACTTCATCAATTACTCTTTGTGTAGATGAATTCCCGCCTTGTTTCTCATTTTGAGAGGTAATTGCATTAAAACCACCTCCCAAAATAACAAAAGAATCCTCATATTGTTGAATAAAACTAGAAAGCCTCATCCAAATATTAATTTTATCACATGGGCCAACCGAACCATAAACATTAAAGAGTATAAACTTGAGATCATACCAACAAAAACCCAGAAGTTTCCAATTGGACTCATGCAGAATAATTTTCCCTTTGATGGATTTAGGTTCCATAATGTTAATAGACCACCTGATTCCCCCAAGGAGGAAACATGAGTAGATTCCCAAAAAGACCAATTATAAAAATATTTATTATAAGATTCCAAAGATAATGTAGTCTCTTGAATGATAATAATATCAGCTTGGAAAGAATTCAAGAACTTTTTTATTCTTCCCCTTTTGTAAAGGGCATTCAAGCCCCTGACATTCGAAGATATAATTTTCACGAGCATCTAGGAGAGCGAGAATCCCTCCTAGTCTTTACTTGGGAATAAAATTTATCCATTATGGTGACTGAATACCAGCATCAATCTCTTCTTTAATATTGATAGCCAACGGCTTACAATCCCTTTTTTTAGGATTTTTAGTACCAAACACAGGAGATGAAGTAGAAGGAAACTACTCTAAAGCTAATTTCTAAGAGAAATCAAAGTCCAAAGACTCCTTCTGAAAGGAATTAGAAACCCCCTGAGTTTCTAAGGTCAAAAAAAGAGGAGGAAGTTCTTCAAGTGCAATCTCATCAATTAGATCGGAAGCCACATAAACTAAAAGATCATTAGCCATTAAATGAAGCTCATCATCATTCAAAAAAGAGGAAGATGAAGGTTTGGCCATAGGTAAAAAAATTTGATCATCGAACATCAAATTATGAACAATATAATCATTTTTAGGAAGAACATAGGTAGGAACTGAGGATAGATTAAAAGAACATAAAGATTTCAAAATATAAAGAGGAAGATCCAACTGCAAAAATGGGAATGAAGTATAGGGGGATAAAGTGCAATAGAAATCCCTAGATTTAAGAAGGAAATCTGACTTAGTACAAATAATAGATTTTTATTTCAAATTAAAAAGCAGAGAACGAATCATTGATGATATATTAACCCAAAAATTGAATAAGAAGGTAAATTTTAGAACATAATCATGGAAACTTTGAACAACCTCATTAAATTTTACAATAAAGGGGCCCCACAAATACATATCCCAAGATGGAATCAATTCAACAGAACTATCAGGATTTAAGTTTGAGGTTTTAGCAGAAGGAACAAAGGAAGAATTATCCTTAATAGTTTTTCCAAAGAAAGGACAGTCACGAAAATTTGAAGAATGATTAGGGCATACCATTGTCGACTTAACTGAAGATCCTTGACATTGATTATTAAAATTTCCCATAAGATTAGAATGTAGATCTATAGTAACAGGATCAAGAATATAGATCTTTTGAAACCAATTCCCATACTTAGAGATAATTGAAATGGATGACGAAACTAACTTTGAAAAATTTACTAGTAAACAAACCCTAACCATAAGATGAACCAATTCAAATGGAATAAGACCATGTCGAATAAAGATACCCAGTTTATTAGCTAAAATTTCAAAAATATATGGATCCCTGTATTCTAAGGGCAAGCCTGGCAATGAAATCCAAATCGACATAAACAAAATAGGAGTAGAGCTAGGTTGAAAGTGTGGAACCTAGGCCATAGTGTAAATGTAAATACCTCTATAGAACCAACCCTTAAATTTATGTTCCAAATTCCTATCTTTAACTAGCTGAAAGATAGTAGTAAAAAATAAGGAATCTTCATCAAAAAGGAAAAGATCTATCAAACCTGGCCATGTTCGTCATGCCCATGCTAAAAAAGTTGGGAAAGAAACCGTAGAGTTAAGCTTACCAAGAAGGGCATTAGTCTGCAACAAAGTAACCATATCTTGAATCATATAATCAAGAATAATGATGCTATTTTTATCGAGCATAGCCGAGTTATCATGAATACAAGTATGTAAATATGATGCACGAGTTACCTAAGGTGTAGCAGAGCATGTTTTCTCCTACCTATTTGGATTGAAGGAAGCCCAAGAATCATAGTCTATCAAGGGTTGAAATGGTAACTGAAGAGGTGAAGAATTAGGAGGAGTTCCATGGAAAATATCAAAAATTGGCTGCGGAATATGATTCAAACGATGACCTTTCCAGGGAGGAAACCCTAGTTTTTTCCCTACAGGAGAAGGACCAAATAATCCTTTATAGATTGGGGCTTTACTTGGCTGGAAACAATGCCTGCTCCCAAACCAGCGCTGAGAAGAGAATGGACATAAATATGGAGAGGAAGGATGCTTATCCAAAGCTAAATCCCTCCACTTCCCTTTCTTGAGAACCCATTGTGGAATATGCTATGTGTGAGTGAGATTTGCAAGAACTGATTCATCAAAAGGAATATCACTCCATTTTGGGTTTGGGAGTTTACTTGAAAGTAAAAACTTGGGATCCACATGATCAACAACTATGGAGACATGACCCTCACCATTCAGAACTATTGAAGACACTTGTTTTAAGCTCAAGTCTCAATCTCCTGCCACATTTCTAGATGTTACACTGCTAGTTTTAACTTTTTCTGCTACGATTTCCATCTCAATATTTATTCATTTCCACAAAATATTATTGATCCCCTCAAATTTTATTAATGGCCCTTAATTATTATTTTTAATGTGCCCATAAGAAGAAAGGACTTTTTGCACATATTAACTACTTTATTTGGGGTGGATTTGGACAGATGTGTATTTGATAATTATTAAACTTCACATAAACTCGTATTCTGATTTATATCATCTACCACTCTTATTATTCTTGTAAAGAAATATTTTCCCTACAAATTTCATATCTCTCTATCTTTGTGGGTCTTTGCAACCAATACTCTGGTGAATTCTACTATGGGTGGAGATAGGGTTCATATTGAACCAGATAAATTGATCTTTTTATCCAGAATAACCCTATAGTGTGGCTTGCTATCTCTGAGGGGGAAATTGTCTCATTCATGTTGGATATGACTAATTTTTATGAGAGCCTCTAACACTAGTTTATTTCTTCCTGGGTGGAGCGAAGATTTTCCATGGGTGACATTATGTTTGAGATCAAAGAGGATGCTATTACATAGGATATAGTCCTTTACTCTAAGGCCACAAATGGAAGAAGAAAAATCATGTTCCTGATGAAGATAGCATGAACCAGTTCTTTCATCCTGGTAAATAGTTGATAAATCTTTGTGGAGGGTTCAACAAAGAGGAGCTGGCACCTTTGTGGGATCAAGTGTGTATAGTGATTATCAATTATTTTACATTAGAAGGAATATTTGGGGTATATTATTGCTATCATATGCCCTTCCTTAATCACCTTCATAATCATGACCTGGTTTCTATACCATTTTATTTGTTTCACTCTGTGGTGTTCACTGTCAAGGATGTTTGTGATTGTAAGAAACAAGGAAAAAAGTACACTATCTTACACAAAGGGCTCATGTTACGTATTTTTCAGTTCTATCTTACCTTATACCCTCCTTGTGGCATTTTTGTACTAGGGAGACCACCTTCCCCATCCCCTCCTCTAGTATGCATTATGGATGTGCCTATAATTACAAAGAAAAAATACATTAAGAAGCCAAAACCCCTCTTTAGTATCCTTAGGTTGCCTCAATGTCTAGTTCCATTATGAAGATCCTTGATAAAAAGTGTAATGACCATCCTACAAAAGGAGGAGATTGTTGGAATTTGATGTAAATGATATGTGCTTAGAACTTATGGTCATATTTTTGTGTTGTCATTGCTGGAAAGATTTTTCAAATAAAGTTATTAGATCATTTGTACCAATGGAGTTAAATCTATAATTTGCCTAAGTGTTTAGGCAATCAGTGAAAAACCAATACCCAAGAACATTTAGTTTAATCTGATAATGGAGATTGATTTTAGATGCATGATCATGAATTTATCATACTCGTGGGTATATATAATTGTTTCTACAATTGCACAAGTTAAGGTGAATATTTGTGTAAGTTATCAAGGAATCAAGTGATGTTGCCAAGAAGAATAGGAGACGGGATAAACAGTTTGGTTAGATCGGTCATCCAATCAAATTTATGGCCAACATTGCTTTATTTTTTATTTTCTATGTTTAGGTCTAACCTTGTATGTTTCAATTTCAAGCTTTGGTATGAATGGTGAAAAAGTTAAGTTGGCAGGCCGATTTAATCTAAGGCAGTGGAAATATTTTTTCCAACTTAAATAGGATGATATAAATGGATGATGCAATCAAGTTTTGTAGTGTGAAGTGGAGTTTCAATTGAAGATTTGGTTTGTTTGATGCATAAAGTAAAGTGATAAAAGAGATGAATTGGATCTTTCATATAGGAAGTGTCACAACCATATTATTTCATCTTGGGTCTATCTCAAGGAAAACCCTAATAGGTTCGCAAGTTAGATCCTCTTGCAAATTCATTGCTAATAAGGTGAGAAAGATCTGTAGACTAAATCCTTTAACTAGGTAGCTCTTAGAAGGAGTTTGAAATCCCTTGGTAGGGTGTTCTTAATAGGACTTTGATTCTAGATTTTAATCAAGCTTATGATACTCTTAACCAGGTATGCCTTAAAAGGTGGTTGTAATTTCTCCTAACATGGAAGATTTCATCAGGAACTAGTAAAAAATTGTGGACATCACTCCCACACATGATTTTCTCCATCTAAAAAGGGTTTCCATAGAAAAATATTGTGTCAATTTTTCTAATTTTGTGAATGCTTTATGTGATCATTCTCTATGTGATAGTTTCTTTTGCATGCTTATTATTGTTAAAAGTTATTGAAAAAGAATTTCAATTTTTTTCTACACTGATTCAACCCCCCTCCCCTCTCAGTGCTTATTAAATATAAAAATTAGTATTAGAGTCTCATTCCCTTGAAAGATCCTAACAACTTGGGTGAGATCCCTAAGGAAAGTACAAAGAGTTATAAGTAGAAAAGGCAGCTCTAGAAAACAGAGAAGGTAATCAATGAACTGAAAGATCAACGGAAGAATTCTATTGCTAAGAGGAAATAACTTTGTGAGAAACTAAATGAAATCAAAGACTAAATTAAAGACCTATCATAACATGGATCTAAAGAATCTAAGGAAGGTATTGCAGATATGATGAAGGAAAATAAGAAGTTGACCAAAGACAAAGACAACCTCAAGAAAGAGATTGAAAGTCAAGCGATTAGAGTATGTGAAGATATGGAAGAAAGAAGAACTATAGAGGATGCAAGGAAAGATGTATAAGATATTAAAAATGATATCAAGAATTCCCTAAAGGAAAATGAGGAAGAGCTATTCAGGACTGTACAAGAGAATTTCATAATGCATGAAAGGCTTCATGATTCAAGTGAAGAAAACCAACGGATCTTAAGTGAAAATGAAAGGCTAAGGGAAGAGAATGAGAAGTTGAAGAATGAATTGAAAGTTGAGAAAGAATCCAATGAGAAGCTAAAGAAGTATAATGAAATTTCTAAGAAGCTTGATGAGCAGTTGAGGAACCAAAGAAGAACCAAGGAACCAATGAGTCTTGGATATATCGGTCAGGGTAATTTTGAAGTTGGTGAATCATTTGGACCAAATAAGCCCTATTAAGATCTGAAGGTGAATTCAAGAAATTATGTTAAGAAATCCTACAAACCTTTTTGTTACAACTGTGGTAAGGCTAGTCATATAGAAAATGTTCGTAGAAATATAGTCTATTAATAGACCTAACACTTTTGATGGGTATTTCTATAACTACAATAATTATGGACATACTACATATGATTATAGATCTAGGCCTAGGAATAGATCAACTAGTAGTAGCTTTGATGGATTGTTTTATACATGCAACAAGTACAACCACAAATTTGATGAATGTATGTCTAGAGTGAATGTCCCAAGAACACCAGTGAACTTGAAAATCCCTTATGAAAGGGAAAAGAAATTGAATGTCACATGGTTAGTATGTGGTAATTATGGTCACCTGGATGTGAATTGTAGAATGAGGACACAAAGAGGAAATGCGAGACCATGGAGGTCAAATAGTATGGCATGCTTTTACTACCATTGGATTGGTCATCTTGCTAGGAACTGTCGGTTCAAGAATCAATTAGCCAACTGGTTAGAGAATCAAAGAGGAAAACAACTTGTTAATATTGAGGAAGTCAGAAATGAGATGAAGAAGACATGGGATAAGAAAAATGATATTAATGAAGGAAGGAAGGCATATGACAGTACCAAATCATCATCTAGTGTGGAGACTTCTTTTTCAAACTAAGCTACTTGTGGCTTAGGAGGAGCTAGTATTGTTGAATCTATTTCAGAACCCCCTTTTGATGTGTTGTAAGATATAACAACATTTTAAGATGAAATGAGGTAATATTGAATGAATTGTAAAAATATTTCATGAATTTCATGATGTTTTTGACAATCAATTTCAATCTTAGAGTTTGTTGGTGAAAAAGTAAATTCTATCAGTGAATGCATATATTACACGCATGTGGGGGTGAGTAAAAGGTTATTTTGTCATTTCATTTTCACCATGCATATTTGAAAATTATTTGGAGTGTAAACAACATTGTTCAAGTAAATTCTAAGGACTCTTGTAGAAGGAGATATTAGTTATAGTAATTTTAAAGAGGAAATCAATCGGTATTGTCATGTTATCATGAGAAAGACTAGTTTTGAAAAGTTTTTTAATTGGTTATCTTCTCTTGTGATTGAATTTTTAAAGATGGACAAACCAATTTTAGTTGATATAGCTTAGAGGCCTCATCTTAATTTTAAAAGAAATCCATATAAGTCCATGGAGAATGACCCAACTCGTGCCCTAACTAGAATTCTTTTTGGTGTCTTACACATTGAAGACATAAGATCTATATCCACTACAAATTGGAAAGCTTAGGAACAAGAGAAATCTATGAACAAAACAAAAATTTAAGTGATGAAAAATTGGTGTTGAAGGATAAATACAAGTGTATTTTTGATATAGGGTTACATCATGCGGTTAACTATTCAGATGTGTTTGAAGATGAGAAGGTCAGATATGTGCTGAGAAGGATCCACGACTAATTTTCATGGTTGGATATGCCACGCAAAATCACCAAAGAAGATATCCATGAGGTAACTAGTCTTTGTACAACTGGTGATGTGTTTGTTCCTCGCACAAGCCCTAAAGAGGAGGTTATTAGATTGACCAAATCTAGGTGGGATGGGCGTGCAATAATCGTAAATGATATTGAAGACAAAGAGTTAAGGTTTGCATCCATGATAACCAGCTATAAAATTTATCACTCTAGTCAATTGAATAGTATTCCAAGAGGTGCAATTCATACAACATATTATATGGTAAAGGAAAATGAAGATTTTGATCTTACTAAAGCAATGATGGAACAGTTGTTGTTGAACTTAGAAAAGATCAAGAAGGAAAGAAGAAAGAAGTTCAAGTTTAGTGAGTTAATCATGTATCTATTCTTCTATTTTCAAAATAAGTTCCCCAGTTTTAACAACCTTCAATGAACATAAGTTAGCTCAGTCTATATCCAGATCAATAGTTGCATCAAAATCCTAGGGAATGATTTCACTAGTAAAGTTTGGGTTTATTTCAAATATTTCTAGAAACGGATGCATGAGAACAAAAGAATACCATCAGATATTGTAGAGAAATATAATGATACAATATGCTTCATGGTTGACATTGATACATGTAGCATGGAAGAAGTTGAGCCTAGAACATCATAGTTGATGTCAAAGGGTTATGAAGTGGAAGGTGATATTCTTACTCTGTATGTTGGGAAGTTGCTAAGTGAACTAGTAGATCCTAATACTTGAAGGTTTAGGACTTATGAAGGAAAATATCTAAAGTGCATACTGAGTGGATGAAACCGAAAATAGGTAAAAAGGTAATAAAGGAATTTGAAAAATTTATGATTGACTGAGGTTTTACTAAGGAATAAATAGATAAATAAAGGGTCTAACATGCTACTGAGAAAGCGGGTGCATCAAGCGTAACTCAAGATGATGATGTTGAAGTGATTGGTGCATCTGGTAGTGTTCCTACCGGTTGGAAAACAAGGAGTGGAACACAAGTAAATAAGGAGAAACACTCTCTACCCATGAAGACTCAAGTCAAGCAATCGATAAGAGGTGTCAAGCCTAAATATCTACTAGTAAAGAAGGAACCAAGTATAGAAAAGGTAACAATTGGTATAAAGAAGAAGAAAAAGGAAAAGAAAGAAAAGGTAGATGTTGATGATGAGAGTGAAGAGACACAATTAGAAAAAGAGGTGGAAGAACTCATGTCCAAAGGAAAGAAATCAAAAGTGGCAAGTTCTCCCACAACTAAAACTATAGAATCTAAATTGAAAAGGTAGTCTTTGTAGATGTAATAATTCAGAATGTTAGCAACTATGGAATTCAAGTAGGGGTGAAAAAGGATTATTATCTATTTGGAAAGAAAGATGAGACTAAACTTGAAGATGTTGTGATTGCTACTATGCATAATCTTTAAGTGTTAGTGCAATTACAAGGACAAATTCCTAATGAATTGTATAATAGGATAGATGCAAGATGGAAGGCAGTTATAACACAAGATAAATAGATAATTAAGTTTTTTTTGCTAAATCTTATGCTTGATACACCTATTAAAGAGATTGAGAACATGATGAAAAAGGTGTGACATCTTTTCAAGAACAAATCTAGAGTCACAAAGTTGTTGTTTGGAGAATCCAGATCAGTAGAAAATGATATAGAAGAAATCCTAAGAAAGTAGCTAAAGATTGAAGAAGCTCATATGGATGAATTCGTAAAGAAGAAGGAGAGTGATCCTATAGTGACACAAACTGTAAAGGTTTTACAGTTGATGGTGTAAACATCACACTTGAGGTTGATGAAAGCATGATGGATGATGTAGGTAACTTTCATGAAATGGGGGTACAGGATGAACCCATGAATATTCAGGGTCAACCAAAACAATTGGAACAACATGTAAAAAAGGAGCAAGAGAAAGAGCCAGAGAACATTGGTATTGGTCCATCTATGACCGATGAAACTCAAAATATAATCTCTATAGGAGATGAACAAAAAGAAGTAGAAAAATAAAAGGAAGTGACTGAGGTTGTTATGAAAGAAAAAAAGGGACAACCTGAGAAGTCCAAAGGTAAGACTAGAAAATATGAAGGAAATTTATTCATTCAGTCTAAGGTTAGCATTGATGTAGATGCTATTTTAAGTGATGGACCAATAGACTTGAGTGGTATGATTTATGAGTAAATGATGCAATCATCAAGTCTAAGGCCAAGATGGAGCAGATGAATGAAGAATCTCAAGTAATTGTCGATGCCAGGGATATTCTATTAGTCTTGATGAGAAAAGTAGAGTATGATGAGTCTACTACACCTATAGAGTAATTGGCTCGTTTGGTTACTACAGTTGGTGAGAAAATGAAGACCTTGGAAGATGTAGTAGTGGTGGGAGAAGGAAAGAAATATGAGAAGAATTGAATTCTCAGGCTCACACAATCAATTGCTACTGACTACAATTCACTCATTTTGGCTACCAATCACATAAAGAAGCAGTCTAGGAAGGAGGTAAGATACTAAAAACCATTTTTTATTATTCCCAGTTTACTAAGGACCTAGTGAGGGTTAAAGGTGAGGTACAGAAAGAACTTGGACTTTTGGTTGCTAACTTTGATCCTTTGCAAGAGTTGGATATTGATTTTGGAAACAAGATCACTACCTTAAATTAGAAGTTGGAACATAATAGAGCTAAGGAAGACAAAGAGATCACCAACCTTCAGATTTTGCAAAACCAATTGATTCCAAAATTGGATCTCTTGGAACATGATTTGAAAGAAATAGAGAAAGATTTGGAAATCCCACATGTTTATACACTTGAAGAATTGGAGGGCCTTACATTTTTACTTAGTGGGTAGATTGCGCTCATGGAAAATCTACTCAAGGCATAGGACATTGATTTGAAGATTCTGAAGGAAAACTTTAAAGTTATTTTCGGTAGAATGTAATGTTCTATTATGACTCTTTGCTACTCTTTTGTCAATAAATTTTGACATACTTATATTTTACCTTTGTCATTGTTGTCAAAGGGAGAGTGTATTGTATGTATGTAAATTTTTTGTTGATGCTCTGTAATGGTTAAGGGTATTAGTACATGAATGTAGCCAACACTTAGCAATTTTTCTAAGTGTTTCCATCAATGCCAAAGGGGGAGATTGTTGGCATTTGATGTAGATGATTTGTGCTTATAACTTATGGTTGTATTATTGTGTTGTCATAGTTGGCAACATGTTTAGCGCAAGTTATTAGATTATTTATATGGATGGAGTTGAATCGGTAACTTGTTTAAGTGTCTAAGCAATCGGTGAATAACCAGTACCCAAGAATATTTAGTTGAATCAGATAATGGATATTAATTTAAGATGCACGGTCATGGATTTATCATACACAGATATATATAATTGTATCTAAAATCACACAGATTAAGGTGAAGATTTGCGTAAGTTATCAAGGAATCAAGTGATGATGCTAGGAAGAGAAGGAGACATGATGAACAGTTTGGTTAGATGGGTCATTTGGTCATTTTTATAGCCAAAATTATTTTATTTTTTATTTTCTATGTTTAGGGCCGACCTTGTATGTTTCAATTTTGATTTTTGGCATGGACAGTTAAAAAGTTAAGTTGGCAGGCTAACTTAATCAAAGGCGATGAAAATGTTTTTGCCGACATAAAAGAATGATATAAATGGATGATAAAATCGAGTCTTGTAGTGTGAGATGGATTTGTGATTGCAGAGTTAGTTTGTTTGATCCATAAAGTAAAGTGATAAAAGATCTGAAGTAGATCTATCAGACAAGAAGTGTCATAATCAGATTATTTCATCTTTGGTCTATCTCAAGGAAAATCCTAACATGTTTACAGGTTAAATCCTCTTACGAGGTCACTCCTAATAGGGTGAGAAGGATATCTAACAAGATATATACACAAAATAATTTAACTAGGTAGCTCTTAGAAGGAGTTTGAAATCCCTTAGCAGGGTGTTCTTACAGGACTTTGATTATAGCTTTTAACCAAGCTAATGATACTCTTCACTAGGTATTCCTTAAAAGGTGGTTGTAATTACTCCTACTAGGGAAGATTTTATCAGTGCACTCATGAAATATTGTGGGCATCACTTCCACACGTGGTTTTCTCCCTCTAACAAGGGTTTCCATAGAAAAATCTTGTGTCAAGTGTTCTAATTATGTGAATTCTTTATGAGATCAATCTCTATGTGATATTTATTTTTGCATGCTTATCATTGTTAAAAGTTATTGAAAAAGAGTTTCAGATTTTTGGTTGCACTGATTCACCCCCCACCCCCCCACCCCCCCAATGCTTATTAAGTCTAATAGCCCCACCTAAGCCTAAACCTACTAAAAAAGGCTAAATTTTCTACCTAACACGTCAATTCATATGTGGAAATTATGGAGGAAACTAGCACCCCTGACGTTCTAATTGGATTGTTGCTAAACCCCAAGATAAGGCCAAAAATTTGAAAGAGGAGTCTGGTGAGGAGGACAACTCTAACAAGTCTAAAATCCTTAAGGAAAAAGTCTCTGGAAAGGAAACCATATAAAATAGCAGTAGCTCCACCCATGTTTCTGCAAGCATCAAGATTTAATCCTTGGACCTCACTGTGAAATCTGAAATTGGCAACAAGGCTAACTCCCCTTTAGCAGCCACCTCGCCTATGCAAACCACCCCTGACAATGACAAGGCTTCTGCGGGAGGTCAATGTGGCACTTGTGGTGTCGTCTAGGAGCAAATTGATAAAATGAAAAAGGATTTAAAAAACCTGGATAGTAGCTTTATGATGCTATCAAATTTCACTCTCAAGGTGATGCATTCCTTGGCCACAACCCTTTGTCTTCTATAGGAGGAGATAACTAGAGCGAAGGATAATGAAGACTTGATGGAGCTGTTCAATTTCCTTACTGAGGATTGGACAAGCATGATGCTTTCCACGTTCAGTTCACATAAAAAGAAGGATTAGTGCTTGTGATGGGAAGACTTTCTGGTTTAATCTCTTAGTGGTTAATAGGATTTTAGATGACTATTGGATCGACCCTACGTGGCAACTGAACATAAACTCTTATATTTAATCTATTATGTTAAAGACTTCTATGTGTGTGCTTTTAGTTTAATCTATGTTGTGATGGCTATGTGGTTTAAGACTATTAAGGTGTTAGCTATAGTTTATTTTTTGTGGCTAACACCTAAATTTTGGGATGTTATTTTTGGTATTAGGTAGCTGAAGCCTTTTTGTCTGTATGTTGGTTGTTGTTAGTGTGTTGACAATGTCTTTGTGCTTTTGACTACCTTTGGTTATTGTATCTTAGGGTCAGCCCCCTCACTTTTTGGCTAATTTAATATTAAAAGTTATTATAAGGGTTATATGTCATGTCCCTCAGGGTCCCAACTAGGGTTTTTGTTGTGTTTGTGTTGCCCCGTAGGTTCGATGTTGCTTCTCTTTTGGTCTTTTGTCTTTCTTTCTTAACATTTTTCTCTTCTATTTGTTAGTTGTTTTACAACTTTTTGGTGTTCATCTATTACTCTTGTACTTCATTTGGCAGATGTTCGGCCTCTACACGTAGATTGTAAGGGACAACACCCTTTACCTATTGCTTATTAATAAAAAAATAACTTATTATAATAGAAATTATTAGTAACATCTATTAATATTCATAGTACTTATTCTACTATTTTATTATTAATGACTCTATAATAATAGGTATAAATTATTCAATTATATTTATTTGATCTATAATAAATGTATTATGATCATTTCATTAATATATATAAATATATTACATTATTATTTATTATAGGTGTATTTACTTATGTTATTTATTATATAATATTATATAAGAAATTATTTTTATTTTATTTATGTTTTTGGTCTATAAGAAATTATTATTTTATCATTATCTAAATGAGTGAATTAAAGCTATATGTTTAAGCTTTTTGTATATTTTATAGTTATAATTGTAAGTATTTTTTAAATTATTATTATAAAAATCAAGTGGCTTTATCACCAATTGCATTTTCAAAAGAAATAGGACAAAACTAATCACTATTAGTGTAGATGCAAATGTAAACAAAAATACAAACATTAAGAAATGGTTCTCACTGGTAGATGCTTTTACTTTTAAAAGGGTGAAGTCATGCTAATATGATTGTAGAGTACTATTAGCCAATAGAATATTAGATAAAGCAATTTATGTATTTTAAAATAAATTTGACAAAAACATAAACATTAGAAAATTTAATCAATCTATTGTAATTGATGCTTTGGAGTGAATAAGTATTAGAAGAAACTAATAAATACAAAAATGTATACTCACAGTAAAATAAAATTCTTATAAATACATAATTGTTTTCCACACAAAATTCATAACTTAGAAATATATATTAAAAATTAAAACTAAATAATAAAAAATTCAATAATTTTAAATGTGAAAAGGAAAACGTTTTCTAGCATCTCTTATGTCCATTCAACACACGTAAAAGTGAGGAGAGCAAACACCTTTAAAAAATTATCATCATTTATGTGGATAAAATTAGATGATAGTGACAAATATGGTCAAGCCAAATCTTTTCCAAAATCATTTTTGTTGCTATGAGATAAGGCTTACCTTTTTTAATTTTTTAATATTTATTTTATTTATCTATTTTTATTTTGATGGTTTATAAAGAATAAGAGATGCGTAGGCTTTTTGAGTGACATATATTTCATCTCAACAAATACTAAGTGATATTGATATTTTTGTATAGGAGAGGGTATATAAGAAAGTATATATTTAAAGGTAAAGAAATCTAAATTTGTCGTATTGTATTTGTTTTATTTTTTCTTTTTATTTTATGTAATTTTAAGGTTCTATGAATTATGTAGACATTTTTTTACACATTAGTTTCATTTTCCATTTAAAGTAAACATTGATCACAACTTGCAATCAATCATGGTGGGATGTAATCAAATTTTAAGAAGAGCTAATAATTGTATATTATTTATAATTTATATTTTTTTAATAAATAAATTCTTAGTATTTAAGGATAATTAAATGGATAACTATCATAAAGATTTCCTTTATAAGCATGGCTAAATATAAAATTTTAGGTTGTGACTATCATCTATATTTTTAAAAGAAAAACATGGACAGATCTCCTCAAAACAATTTTTAAAAAGAAAAATATAGTCATTGTTTTTTAACAAGAAAAGAGAAAATAATCTATTAGGGTGGGTGGGATTGTGCATGTAAGATAATAGTTAGTATATATAATGTTATTGCATTTCATTGCATACTAATTATTGAGTATGATGCTTGTGTGGTTAGATATTGGTATTCAATTGGAATGCAACCAACACTCAATAAACCATTAACTCAAGAATTTAGCTATAAGAGTTCACATCAAATGAATAAACTAAACCCTTAAAAGTGGCTTATTGCTTCCTAGTTGAAACAAGTGTAATCATTTTGTAATGCTCATCAGATTTGGCATGAAGGATTAGTGACTTGACTACTCTAGAATGGAAGATTTCAATGGCGGAGGAGATGCAAGACTTGTATTCACCACTCCAAGATGATCCAAATGCAAATGCAAAGCTACGATGCAACTAGAATGCAAGATTAACAATGCTAGAATGAAAGCAAGCTAGATTAAAAATGCAAGATTACACTATAAAATATGCTAAGCTAAACAATGCAAGAGAGCTATGAGCATATGATGAAAGCAACTAAGAACTAAGAATTCAAAATAGCATAGTAACTTCAGAATGCACAAAGATGTATTTTCTCAAAATGACCAAGATGGAACCCTTGAGCCAAGGAAGAGCTTCCTTTTAAAGAAAGTACCTCAAGAATAGAGGGTGGAGATTAAGAGGCAAAATATGTAAGGTAGAGATGAGTGGTGAGAAAGATCAATCCATGTGAAAGGATTTAAGAATTTTGATTGGCCAAGCTTGATTGGAGAATAAGGCAAAATAGTGAATCCCCTCTTAATTGTCATTTAATCAAGATTATGTTGCACAAAGTTCTCTTTTTAATAAAAGTGTGAGGACTTTATATTAAAAGGAAATTTTGACAATTAAATGATTTTTCTAATTTTTTAATATTTGAGATGATTTGATTTAATTATGCAAGGGGGATTTTTTAGTTCACTTGCATAATTATCTCTAGTAAATTATAACCTTGAGATTTAGAATTTTGTTTGAGGCAAATTTGATCAAAATTAGGAGCTTAGGTTCTACTAGACAAATTTTAGGTGATTACATTTGCCCCTCTTTGGATCGATGTACAAACAACATGTTGATTCAAATAATAGATTGAAGCTAAATCAGAGAACAACCTGATATGAAGCGATGAGATTATTTCTGATAAAGAGATCTGAATCCAAACTTGATCGAATGAAGATTGATTGAAGATAAAAGATATCAGCTCTGGTCTTGATTGAGCGAAGACTGACAAGCGAGACCAAAATATCCAGCCTGATATGAAGTGATGAGACTGAATATCTGTTCAGGTGTAAAATGGTGTCAATGAATTTAGTAATGTAAACTATGTGAGATGTGTTCATTAATTAACCATTTCCACACTAACATTAGAAATAAAAGAGAAAGAGCGGCTTCTAGGTGTAAGTCTCAATATAACCTAAGTTATATTAGCAAAAACTTAAGAAGATGAGGGGATGCTAATGCTAAACCCAAATTATACTAAGGAAGTACACAAGTAAGTCCTCTTTCATGCAATGTAAGATTTGATTAAGGTCGTATAAATGTATTTGTAAAATTGAGCTAATTGATTTAGCAAGATAAGCAATAGAGATCTAGGTGCTAAACGTAAGTAATCCACCTAATTAAGATGTGAAAATAGATCTAAGCTAAGATATGAAATGGATAATGAGGTACTCACCTTGAAGTGTGGAGATGAATATTGTTTTCTACTCTAAAAACTATTATTCTAAACCCGTAGCTGAATTTTTTACTACGGATTTGCGATCCTGACTGAAAACCCAAAAAATGCTAAAAATATTAGTCTACCGGAAACAAGTCGACCATGTCATTGTATTCTGAAATAGGTCGACCAAGTCATTGTGTTCTTGAGGCACTTTACTGAAGTCGGCCCATATTTTTCTTATAGATCTATGTCTGTAACTTCCAAATATGTACCTGCAATTCTGAGTTACTTCTCATGCACACAGAAAAATAGGTTTTTTGGGTTGGGGTGGATAAGCTCTTGCCTTGGTTAAGCCCTAGATTAAGGAATCAACCTTTAATTGAAATGCAAATGTGTAAATGAAACAAGATAAATGTAAATATTCACCTTGCTTGAAGATACCCTTGTAAATAAGGATTTTGTTGTGTTTATATGTTGATCTTGAACTTGCAATGTAGGAAATCTCCACAAATGCTATGGATCTACTAAAATCACTTCATGGAGCCATGGATGTAAGTGTAAATCAAATGAAGAATATGATGAACGCCTCAATGTAGATCTCCTCACTTGATGGCCAAAAATATGCTAGATCTTGCAGAGGAAATATGCCCACAAAGGATCCTTGAATCTTTGAAGACTTGAATGCTTGAATGCATGAATGCTTGAATGCTTGAACACTTGAATGTGAGATTTCTATCATCAAATTGTCCTCCTCCAAAATGGGGTGCCTAGGCTTTCTTTTATACTATTTTCTGAGGGGAAAACAAAGTAAGCCGACAGGGTGACCAAATTTTGCAAATTGAATCCCTAAGACAACATCGTGCCTGAGGCTCACAACTCTCAGGGAATAGGTTGACCTGGTCGACCTGTTCCTAGAGTGGACCATAAAGAGATAACTCCAAGGTCTTAGAAATTGGACAGATGAAAGAAAAAAAATAGGGTTGAACGAGAGAAAAAGAGAACTGAGCACGAATCCATCCATGGTCCAAAAAGTTGATAAAGGATAGGAGCTAAAAGGTCTTGAATGAGGAGTGCATCCATTTTAAGATGGTACAATATATTTTAAAGAGCCTAAGATAATTTCTTCATTAAGGATTATGAGAAAGTCAATCAATTGATTGAGAAATAATACTGGATTGTTATAAGTCTAGTGAACCTAATATACCCCAGGAATGATGTCAAATTGATATGGGTTCTGATGAACCTAACATGCCCCAAGAGATTAAATAGATGCATGTTCGAGTGACTTAATATGAAGCAATGAGATCACTCTTTCAAATAGATGTGGAGAATCTCAACTTGATATGATTCCTGATGAAGATGAAATGCCCCAAGCCATGAAGCTTAAATTGATTAAGATTGATTGCAAAAGAAGATTTTTTATATTGTTGTGCCCCCTTAGGATTGAAATCAAAATGAGGCATAGAGGTCAAGCATATTGATTGAGATTAGGATCAATTAGATTGTCGAAAAAGTTAGAATAGATTAGAGCTTGTTTGGGGTTGTTTGGAGGTCTTCTTGCCCAAATTTGACTAAAGTTTGACCAAGGTTGATCCAATTGAAATCACTTAGTTTTGATAAATTTGCATAAGATTGACCTCAAAGGTTTGAGAAATGAAGGCATAAATGAGTGAGAAGTGATAGCGTCAGTGGTCAACTATGTTTGACCAAGAAGGGTTGACTTTGTAATTTGACTAGGTAAATGAGCTTAGATTTTAATTTTGATCACGAAAATAGAGTCAGGATGTCAAAATTTTCTAGGGGTGTAATTTTCATGGGATTTTGAGCACTTTGAACTTTAGGTCAAAATCTATAAAAGGGGCCGAGAAGGGTCATTTTTAATTCATTTTCTATAGTTGACTTTGAGAGCTCAGAGACCTCGAGAGAGCCAAAATGTTGATTCCAATCCAAAATCATCGATTCAAGCTCTAGAGGTACCACAACTAGCCTTGAACATATGGTGCACCAGTAAGTCTTCAACCTTGCTTTGTGATTTGATAGATTTGTTGTAGATTTGCCAGCAAGGCAGTACTGACTGTATGTTTGTCATTAATGACAACATATGGTAGGTAGCATGGGTGAAAGACTTATCAAGTTAGCTTTTAGTATATGTTGCATGGACATGTTATCAACATGATATCATGGACACATAGGTTAACTATTAGTACAGATAGTTATATAGCAGCTTGTGTCAGCAGTGCTCCTGATAGAGTAATAGGTAGTGTTATGTGCATGGTTGTCCATACAGTTATCAAGGAGCCTTGCGCGCTTGGATATATGAATAAGACACATTAGTGATGTTACATTCATGGACATGGAGTCTAATGATCAGTAGAAGTGAAGTTATGCAGTCGCTATTCACCAGTAGCAGTTTCCTGTGTTTGTTCAAGAAGAGCCAATAGAGATTATATTGGTTCTAGAGTTGCGCCTATCATTTCGATATGCGCCCTTGGATTTAATCTTGGGGAAGAGTTAGTTATGTTTGGTTAAGAGTGCATGAAGTAATTCCGCTTGAGGAGAAAGATCCAGATGTTTTGGTAGAGCCAACAGTGTGTAGCGTGCGTCTACAATTGTCTTATTGGACATGTCCCAGAATGTGTTGTGTGCTTAGTAGAGCTGACTAAATTATTATTGGAGTTTGTTATGGCTTCTCTAATATGATTTCAAGATGGTTCTAACAAGCCGAATTGATTATATCATTTAGAGGAAAGATATTTATAGGCAGTCATTTGTGATTGCTTGAGTGTGGTTCAGAGTTAATTATGAAGAGATGAGCAGAGTGTGCAAAGTGTTGAGCCATCAGAAGAAGATCTATGTGACCAAGTAAAGTATTTGTGCTATACATTGGAACTGATTCGGATAGCTGGTTTAAGTGCAATTCACCAAGATCCAAATATAGTGTGTATCTGTTATTCAGAAGGTTGTAGCCTTCACCCCTTTGAGCAGTGTGCTCTCGGACAGTGCGTCCTCTCCCCTAACAGGGACTATTGTAAAAAAATCCTAACAGGGTCCGACCCTTGACCAGGTCTACTATACTAAATATATTGTAAATCAACTCCTAACAAGATTAAGGATCTTCTAACAAGGATCATAATACACTAGTACATAATATTAGTGGGTGTCAATTCCCACTGGGATTTTTACCTATTTGGGTTTCCTCGTAACCAAAATATTGGTGTTGTGTTCAAGTGTTCTTTCATTGTTTTTATGCTTTATCTTTAAGTATACTTAATTAGATAAAGAATTTAAACTTGTAGATAACTTATTCAGCGCCCCCCCCCCCCCCCCCCTCTCAGTTATCTCGTAGGACTATTCCTAACAATTGGTATCAGAGCCAAGTGCCTCGGAGAGAAATGTTAATAGCTTGAGGTTGATCAAATGGCATACTTTAGAAAAGAAAGTCCTAAGTTTGATGGAGAGAATTATCTTGATTGGAAGAACAAGATGGTGACTCATTTGCAATGTATTGCTTTTGAAGTTTTTGATGTAACTATCAAAGTAGTCAAGATCCCTACCTTGGAAGACCTTGCTAAGGATGATTCTACTAAAAAGAAAAAGGAATTGTTTCATCAGAATGCAATAGCCAAAGAAGCCCTTATCAGTGCCCTTTCTGATAGTGAGTTTTCAGAAATAAAAAAGGTAGATACAACCCACAAAATATGGAAATACCTAGAAGACATATTTGAAGGAGACAAACAAGCAAAGGATGTGCGTAGAAAAACATGGAAGAAAAGATACAATGCATTAGAGATGTTGCCTAAAGAAAACATCAGAGCTTACAATCAAAGGATCAATGAAGCAGTTGCTGGAATCAAGAACAATGGTGGAGAGATCTCAGAGGAAGACATCATGGACAAATTGATGACTACTCTCACTCCAGAATATGAAAACAAGATCAACATCCTTGATGAGACCATGTAGCTTACATCAAATTTCAAGAGAGAGACTTTGATCAGCAAAATCTCAGCTTTTGAGATTTCAAGATTGAAGATAGAACCTAAAATGAGACAGCCTTCAAAGCAACAGTTCATGGTAAGAAATCTACAAACACTTCTGGTAATTTTGATGATGATGATGAAGAGAAAACACTAGATGATTTCATTTCTATGATTGCTAAAAGAGAGAAGAAAGGAAAAGGAAAATGTGAAGGTCAATTGCCATTTAAATGCTTTTCATGTAGTAAGATTGGTCACTTTGCATCTAAATGTCCCTTAAGAGCTAGAAAGTTCAAAAATGACTACAAGCCTAAATTCTCTAAGGAATGTTACTTTGCTGGAGATGGAGTCTCAGATGATGATTCAACTGAAGAAGAAATTGGATTTATTGCTATCATAGAGAAAATGAACAATAAGACAGATCATGAAGATGAGAAAGAGAAACAAGAGCCAGCATTGATTTTCCAAGCTGATATAAGGACAGACTGGATTATAGATAGTGGTTGTTGACATCACATGACAGGTGATAAAGATAGATTTTTTCATCTAGACAAATACAATGGTGGCATGGTTAGATTTGGAGATAACACTCCTAAACCATTGTTGGTAGAGGAGCCATCACCTTGGTTGGAAAGAATAGTACTGATGATGTTCTTTATGTTGATGGTTTGAAACATAACCTTCTTAGTGTTGGGCAGTTACTTGGAAAAGGCTATCAGTCGGAGTTCAAAGATGAAAAATGTATCATTAACAACAAGGATGGTGTTATGATTGCATCAGGCTCAAATGCTAAAGGTAATGTTTTCCAACTCAATTCAGAAGCAAGTTGTTTTGTTGCTAAAGTTGATGATAGTTGGTTGTGGCATAAAAGACTATGTCATATCAATTTTGATAACATGGTAAAGATAAGCAATGTAAAGGAAGTAAGAGATCTACCTAGCATAGCAAAGCCAGTTGATACTATATGCAGGGAATGTGTGATGGGAAAGTATGTGAGAAACTCATTCAGGAGCAAGCACAATTCAGCAGAGAACAAGTTGGATCTGATTCATACAAACCTATGTGATCCAACTCAAACAAGATCATACTATGGTGAAAGGTATTTCATTTTGTTTGTTGAAGAATATACTAGGATGATGTGGGTTGCATTCCTAAAATATAAGTCTAAAGCATTTGAGAAGTTCAAAATATTCAAAGCTAAGGTTGAGAATGAATATGGACTAAAGATAAAATGTTTAAGATCGGATAGAGGAGGAGAATTCACCTCTAACATATTCTATAAGTACTACAAAGAACATGGCATAAAGAGGCAGTTAAGTGCACCTAGAAGCCCTCAGCAGAATGGAATTGCAGAGAGAAGGAATAGGATCATCCTTGATACGTCTCGGTTCATATGTCTTGTTTTGTCCTTTTGGTTTCTAGACTTGCTTCATCTTTGTCCTGCATTCTTGTGATATATGTCCATGCATGTTGCAAGTATGATAGTGGTTTTCCATGCAGTGTTTCTTAGGTGACTTATTCAGCTTTGATCTACACTCGTGTGCTTGATGTCCATACTTGTTGCAATTATAACAATAACCATCAAATTTGGGAGTGGATTTATGAATACATTTTTCTTTGATTCTATGGACATTTGATGTGTGACCTAGTTTTCTACAGTGATAGCATGAGAGCTTCTTTGGCCTTGGATTTGCATAGGTATTCTTTTGTTCATCTTGTTTTGATGACTCTCCCTACCCGATATAAGCTAAACTAGTAGTACTGTCAAGTCTTCTTTTAATGTTTAGAAATTCATCCATTCTTTTAGTACTTTCTTCATCTTTATTTATCATCTCATTATGTTGTTGAATCTTCACTTTATTCTTTAGTATTTTATTTTCTTATCTCAACTCACCAATGTCTCCCAGTCTTCTAGTAAGCTCATTGTTCACTCAGTTGACTTCCTGACTCATGACAACCATCTGATTGGAAATATCAAAATGATGCCTGGTAAGTCTTAGTATTTCAGATTCCTTTTCTTCTAGCTTTTCAGTCATTTGTCTTTGATCTTCAATAGCCAAATTCCTTTCTTGTTCAGCATGTCTTGCATTGTTCATGACATCAATCATTCTTACCATTTGAGTCTCTTGACTGATTTGTAGTGCTTTCACTTGCTCAGTAAGATGTTGATTCTTTTCAGATAGATCAAATATGGTTCCTTCAGATGCATCAAATATGCTTCCATATCCAGATCCTTCAAATAAATATTCTATCTCCTCTTCCTAATAATCAATCTCTTTGAGTCAAAATACCAATTCCTTCCTTTTGACCAATGACTCTCTCAGTTTTTCTTTTGCTTCCTTTTATTATTCCATGTGAATCTGCATTTCCAATTTCTGATTTTCAATAGTCTTGTCAAACTTATACCTTTTCATCTTTAAGATCTTCTCTCTTCAGTGATTAAACTTCCTCAATAAGAGAACTAGCTCTGGTACCAATTGTTGGAATTATGGAAAGGTAAGTTACTTAGAGGGGAGGGTTGAATCAGTAACCCTAAAAAAAAATTCACTCTGAATCCTTGTAGACATGTAATTCATTAACCGAATGTATCATTTGCATTCACCATACATTCATTAACATAACTGAAATGTAAATGCATGTAAACTAATCAAATATGCAAACATGAAACTTCATACACATAACACATGTATTTTGATATCACAGAAACCCTTTTTAGAAGGTAAAAATTGCAATGGGGATGGAACCCACAAAGCTTCACTTTTGCAGAAATAAAGTTGTTGGTTAAGGCTTACAAAGATTGATCACTTCTGGTGATCTTACCCTATTAGGAGTAATGAAAAGATCAGCTAGATCTACCTGGTTAGAGGATTTTAGGAACACTCATCAAGTGTGCACTCGATTAATAGATTTTACATAAGACAATTAAGTCTACTTTGTTAGGAGATTTTAAGTCTGCTACAATTGCTAAAGAGTAAAAGTGAAGTTTGATTTGTTTGTAAAAATAACTTACATTGTTGATATCAGATCCATTAAGTGCAATAATGAAATCACCTTGCTATGATGAATATATCCTTCTATATTGCTTAGTAGCCTTAAATTGTTTCTGATAAACTGAATACTCTGTCAATGCTTTAACATAACCATGTTAGATCTTCAGATGTCTCCCAATGGCGGCTACTTCATATGATACTTGTCAAAATGACATCTTTACAATTCTTATATCAAAATAATTTGACCTAATTAGGGTTTAGACACTATCTTAGAAAACCTAAGATTAATGGTTCAAGTGATTAACCTAGATCATCTTTACATAGGAATCATCAGTCATTAAATGATTACATCTGTACTAAATATTCACCTTGATCTTGGTAAACCATTTTCTAGCTCGGCAAAAAGTTGTTCACCTTGAACTATGTGTCATTTCAAATTTTTATGTGAACTCTGGATTACTTGGTAAATGTTGTGTCTCGGTCTTGGTATATTATTGACGCTTGATGATCCTATGTGCTCGGTAACTATTGTACTCGGTAATCTTTGTGTTCGATGACTACTCTATAGTTATAATCGACTAAATTGTCCTGCTATGTTTACCAACTATATAGATGAATACTAATGATAACTCTTAATATAATTAGGAGTAACATCTATTTCAAAAAGGATTGGTAGATTTCTAGTCTCTTTCTACTGGGTGCATGATAGGTGGTCCACCAGTTCAAAAATTCTTGATTGGAGGGGTTATGATCATTGGCCTATTAAGTTCTCAACCACCTCATATAGGGTCACCAAGAACTCTTCCTTCAAATTTTCATTGATGTGGTTGTGAGATAAATTTTTATGGATCTGATCATAGAATGATGTTATGAGGGAATGCCTACCCATGGTACATCCATGTTTACCTTTAGGAAGAGGCTCCAACATGTGAAATACAAGTTGAAGAGGTGGAATAAATAATGTTTTGGTAACTTTCATTCTCAAAAGATAGAAACCCAATCTAAGTTGGATAGTGTCACTCATCAAATCTGGGACCACGGGATGGTCTCTTATTTGAGTTTAGCTAAGTCCTTGTCTCTTAAGGATTTAGAAGAGTGGGAGTTGTGGGAGGGAATCTTCTGGAAGAAAAAGTCTCATGTTGACTGCCTTCAAGAAGGAGATAGGAATACTATATTTTCATAACTCAGTTAAAGGTAGGAGGTATGGGAATTATATTTCTTCTCTTGTCCCTTTAGAGAGGGCTCATCTCTCTTCATGTGAGGAAACTGTCAGGGAAGCTATTAGTTATTTTTCAAATTTATTCACCAAAGATGATCCCACAACTATGGATGAGGAGAGGGCCATCTTGGATTGTATCCTCCCTCTGGTTTCTTCTGAAATGAATGAGGCTCTATTGCACCCCATCTTGGTGTTTGAATTATAGAAAGTTGTGTTTGATATGAATATTGATAAGGCTCCTGACTCTGATGGTTTCTTGATTGAGCTCTTCTAGGAATTTTGGAAAATTATAAAATATGATCTTCTTGGCGTGGTACAAGAATCTTATAAAAACAAGAAAATGCTCAAATCTATGAATTCTACCTTTTTGGCTCTCATACCTAAGAAGGAAGGGGTTGATCATTTGGATCAATACAGGCCTATTGCTTCATGTAATATTATCTATAAGATTATTACCAAATTGATTCTTGAAAGACTCAAACCTTTCCTTGGTGCTCTAATATCTAATGAGGAAGGGGGCTTTGTTGGTGGGAAATAGATTTTAGATGGTGTTGTGATTGCAGTGGAGGCTATTCATTCTATGGCTACCTCTAAGGAGAAGGACATGTTTATTAAACTCAACATGGCTAAAGCTTGTGATCATGTGATTTGGGAGTTTCTTCAGAAAATTATTTTGGCTTTTGGCTTGGAAGAAGAATGGGTGAATTGGGTTCTTAGTTGTGTGGCTTCTTCCTCTTTTTCAGTTCTCTTTAATGGAGAGCCTATTGATTTTTTTAATTCTTCTCGAGGTCTTCAGTAGGGAGACCCTTTATCTCCTTATTTTTTCATTATCATGGTAGAAGGTATTGGAAGGTTTATTAAATCTTAAGTGTGGAAGGGTCATATCCAGGGGTGGAGCTAGAACAATTCTCTTCCTCCCTATTCCCACCTTCAATTTTTGGATGACATTGATTTGATGGTCATTGCAAGGATTAAGGAGGCAAGGAACTTCAAGCATGCCTTAGACATCTATTTGAAAGCTTTAGGTCAAAGAATTAATAAAGATAAATATTCCATCTACTTCTTCAATAATCCTTGGCTTATTTAGAATAGGATTGCTACCTGATTTTTAGATTTTAGATTTGTTCTCTTCCCTTAATGTACCTTGGGATTCCTTTGGCTTTTTGTTCTCAGCATAAAGATTATTGGCAAGGGATTTTGGAAATTTTTTGGAGTAAATTTAGTCATTGGACTTTCAATTGGTTATCCTCTATTGGGAGAGTGATTCTCTTAAAGACAATGGTGTAGGATCTCCTCATTTATAGGTGTTTTGTGTAGGTTCCCCCTTCTCCTTTGTGAGATAATTTGATGCTATGTCTTGACAATTTCTTTGGTCTCACAACCTTCTTTCCTCTAAGTGGATTTTGGTCAATTAGGAGTCTATATATAGGTCAAAGCATGCTAGAGGCCTTGGGATTAGGTCTTTTGGTTGTTCACACTCTAGAAACAAAGTTGTACTAGAGGTGGTGCAAAAATTAGGATTGGGATTGGGCTGAGATTCTAACCCACAAGTACCTTCTAGGTGCTGATAGCCATGATGTACCTCATATTTCATTGTTGGGAAAGGGATCTTATATATAGGATAGTCTAAAAAAGGGAGATCAACTTATTAAGGATGGCCTCTTCTAGATTTGTAATAGAGAATTCGATGCTCTATTTTGATAGGATTCTTGGGATGACCATCCTCCCATTCTATCTACCTTCCCTTACTTATACCCCTTTGCCAAGTTTTTACTGATGCTGGGTGGTTTAAGGTGGAGCATTTTAAAATAGTTGGGCATATTGGATAGGTGGAAGTGACTTGCTAGAAGGAATCCCATAAGTGGCCCCTGATAGTTCTAATGAGGATCGTGCTATTCTGGATAAAGTCTTGAAGGGTAGGTTTTGTAGCTCTCTGAATGAGAGAGACACACTAGTCTAGATTCCTAGCCCAAAATGAAAATTTATTGTTGCTCAAGGGTATGCTATGATTGACATAAAATTGAATGGTGGGTGAGGCTCCCTGGTGGAAGAAGGTTTGGAATAGTTTTTCTTGGCCCAAATGCAATTTTCTTTTATGGTTGGTTGCTCAGAGGAAATGCCTCAAATGGGGAATATTCACAAGAGAGGTTTTCAGGGTCCCTCTATTTGTTTTCTTTGTTTGCATAATGAGGAATGCACATCCCATTTGTTCTTTCTTTGTCCTTTTTCTAGGGAGATCTGACATAGGTGGTGGGAGGCTTGGCATCATGGTTGTATTTATGCTACGTCCCTAATAGATTTTTGGGAGAGTTTGGGCAAGCCCCTAGCAAACGCATCTTTCCTTCAGGTGGCATGGGCTACAGGGCCTATTTTTATTATATGGAACCTTTGGTTGGAGAGAAATTGTAGGGTTTTTTGTGGCTCCAATTTGGGGAGTATTCAGTTGTGGCAGAAGATAGTTAGCAAGATTCAGCAAACTATTTCTGGTAAGTGTGATATGTCTAATAATATTGATCCTAAAGATTATGCCATTCTGAAGAATTTGAACTTGGGAGATAGTAGAGGGTGTTTCATTGCTGGCAAAAAACCTTAACATGTTAAGAAAAGGATTTATTGGCATGGGAGGTGGATGCATCCCCCTATTGGGGTCTTAAAGATTAATACAGGTGGTTCCTCTTGTGGTAACCCAGGGCATTCTCGTATTGGTGGTATGAGTAGAGAGAATGATAGTGGTGCTACTTTTCTCTTCTCTATTTACAAAAGACAACACTCCAATAATTTGATGGAGGAAATGGCTATTAAAGTTTCTGTTGATAGAGGTTGCTCTCTAGGCTGGAGGAGAATTATTTGTGAATCAGAATCTCAAATTGTTGTGGATATGTTGAATAACCAGAGTTTGGACGAGGCTAGTTGGCAGTTGACCTCAGTGGTTAGACAAATTCTAAATCTATGTAGCTCCTTGGAGTTTGTCTCTTTTTGTCATATCCCCAGGGAATGGAATAGTGTAGTTGATTGTTTGGGGAAGTGGGCTTTTGAGAAGGGTGATGGTTGGGAAATTGGTGAAAGGGAGGAGCTACCTTCTGATTATCTTGAGATCTTGGAGAGGTTACTATCGAAAGAGAAGAATATGTATGCTAGTGTTGGGCCCTTTGCCAGGCATCTTTCTTCTCTTGTCTTGATTGGCTCGAGGCCTAATATTTGTGTCTTGATTTGATTGAATAAATTTTTACCCCTTTTTTCCAAAAAAAATAGATAACATATAAAAATATATTACAAAGAATGTGAATAAACATAGATGGAAATTAAGAAAAGAACCAAACTTAACAAAAATAAATATCATACATCACTATATAATTCTTTTAACTTTTATCGAGTTACTTTCTAAATGTGAACCAAAAAATAAATGAAGATCAACATGAATGTAAAATTTTCACCATTGAACTTTTTAACAATATCTAATAAGAAACATTCTCTAACAAATGTGGTATGATTAAACTCAATCATCTTATACCTTGGCAAAACTAATACAATCTTTGTATTTCTTATGATTGACATTATTGATAATGTTATTGACTTCTAGAATACTTGCCTTCTTATTAAAATAGTTCAATTTATTGATCAACAAATTTTAATTTAAAAAACTTTTATTTAGAATTCTTTAAATAATCTTATAATCACTCGTTGTACTTGCAAATTTTGTACTTATATCATTCCCATTATACACTATTTCTTATATAAACTTGTATATTTCCTTTTCACACTTTACTTCTTCACAACCTTCATAAAAACTCTTTTTAATTCTACCCTTTTTAATGAAAAACAATTGTGACATGTAGGTTCATGATTTCCACATATTGGAAGTCGAAATAAGAATGTCAATCAACTTGATTATAAATGTGCTATGCTTCTCTAGATATTTTGTAGCTATGTTGCTCAAGGAAAACTCTAAATATTTTCAAACAATAAATAATAGAATATACATGTTATTTTGTACGATGGAGAAAGAGTAAAATATAAAAAGATGTGAATGGGGATGGCACGTAGGAATGGTCCATGCATGACCTTTATCTTGACACGTGTCAATTTTTTTTATAGAAGATGATTTTAGTGGATTAAATTTAACTTGTGAACAAGGCAAATCATTTTCCACTATGCCCAAATTGATGGTATGGTTGTCTCCTTAATGTCCACACAATTCAATAATATGAATGCATTTTTCTAAGGAATTTTGCCATGGAGTGGGCATTAGAAGAAGTTTGATTTTATTCTTCCATTAAAGAATTTCAATATTATCCTTGGCCACTTTGGCCTTCATTTATAATTGGATGCCCTTGTTTTTATAAATATTTGAAGTACATATAATTAAAGTGAGATTATAAGGTTAAAATAAATATAATAAAATAGTAGGAATGTTAATAATATTTTAACATTATTTTGGGTAAAGCTCATTGTGAGTATTGACTTAATAATTAGTTGGAAGAAATTAAATGAAATCAACTAGATATAACATACTCGAAGATAACAAAATTGTGCTTTTTATTTGAGGGAAAATCAACATAGACAATTATTAAGTAAGAAATGTGTACAACTAATTGAAATATTATTATTGAAAATAAAAGTACATACTTTATACTTTTATTTTTTAGTTTTACATTTTCTTTTATCTTGTCTTCAAATTTGTTGAGGGGTATTTAATTTGGGTACTCGTTTAAGTGCAAAAGCTAATAGAACTTGGTAAAGACTTCATCTTTTCTTTTATAGAAGAGTGGTATTTATCTTAGTTAAGTGTGCTTGAGCTGGAGTAGTACTGGAATGGGTGATCTCTCAAGAAGTCATGGTGCTTCACCTATGTGAGCATCACCTAGATGCAATGAATCTTAAGTATCCCATCCATTCTCATGAGAGATGGGTTCTAGTGAACCAATACTCATAAAATATGAGTCAATGAGTTTGACTCAAAAACTACATAGTTGAATCCTAATAGCAATATCACAATTTGACTTGTTGTAGAAAATATCTCCTACTTATCAAAAGACTTCATTTATTCACTTTAGCTCTAATTTTTTCTATACATTTTACTTATCATTCATTTATATGACTAACACAATCCCATATGACTAAGTTCAAGTTCATCTTCCAATAATTTTCAATTGACTTATTTCAAAAATTTAATTGTTTCTTGTTAGATTGTGTGCCACCAAAGTGTCTAACCTAAGATTTAGGCTATCATATTTAAAGACATTTCTTAAGTCATTAGAAACAATCAATCAAAACATAAGAGCATATTTGATATATAAAGAAAGGAATTGAAATCATTTGTTGATATATAAGTTTGCATGAACATTTCCATGGAATATATTGCATTCATCTTCATCCTAGGAATTTTGTGTCATTGTGTATCTAATCATGTAAACAACAACAATAAGATTATGATCAAGATGTAAGGAAGTATTATGTCTCCTCTAAGACTTTGAGAATTATTAAGACAAGCCAAGAGTCCTCTCGTCTCATCTCAAATGTAAGATCCACATTGCATCTAAGCATCATATTCACAATTAAATCTAAAATATAATACATAAGTTCCTAAAGTTATCTCAACATAGTACAAGAACAAACCACAAAGATTAATTTGTATGATGTGACCTAATCTAAGATAATATTACATTGATTGGTCTATAACATTAAATTTATTTATGTAAATTATTTATAATTTTAATCAGAAACTATATATATATATATATATATATATATATATATATATATCAAAATTATTTTATTTTCATGTTAAATCATTCATTTATTATTATGTTTGGTTTGTATAATATTTTTATTTTTATTTGTGTTTGAATGATTTTATTAAAATTTACGAGTTCTTATATCTTTTGAATTAATGTAAAATATAATGTTCAAAATAATTTTAATAAAATTTTATAATTATTTTTATAAAATGAAATTAATATATTAATGTTTACAAATTTTGGAAAGTTTAGAATATAAAATTTAATAATTATATTTATGAACTATAATTTTAAAAAAATAGTGTATAGTAATTTTTTGAATGTGACAAGTGATGTTGGTATGATATGTCTTCCAAGTTCACATGAAACACTTTGTACCTAGAGCTATGAACTAGTGAGGCCACAAATTGGGGATCTCATCCCCTTATTAAAAAGTTGAGGCCCAAACTCACAAGCACATTAGATGAGTGAAAGCACTAGACCACGATCACAATATCTGAGTGGGGGTTTGAACCTAGGTGGGGACAACAATGACACCACCACTTAACCAATACACTAAGTGGTGAACCCATTTATGAATCATAAATTAAGATAATAAATTATATTAAATATTTTATGATAAATTTAAATGTGCATTAAATAATTGATAATTTTTTTGATTAAGGATAAATTAGGTTTTTAAGAGATCCAAAACATTATTTATAAAAGACACAAAATGTTGCTTAAAAGATATTCACAATGTACAACAATCAACTAAAATTAGACACACAATGAACAAAAAGTAACTAGGACACTAACATAGACAAATGAAGAAACATTAATAGAGGTTCTTAAGAGCCTCAATAGCCTCTCCTTGCATTCATTGAATTCAAGTTCCCTTTTATTCCATTGATTGCATCATTTTTCAAAAAGGTTTCTTGTAGACTATTCTTATCAAAATAAATAAGACTACACAAAATAGTTGAGGGGGATGACAATATTGAGATTGTAATAACTTTCTTATATATTATAAAGTATAAAAGTTTTGAAGTTGAAATCTGTCGTTATTTGTAATTCTAATTGGGGTTGGGTTGGTGCTCAACTCATATTGGTGCTTATGTCTAAAGTCCTCTAACAAGGCTACTCCTAATAGGGTAAAGGTCCTAACAGGCCTAAGGAAAATCCCTTGACTACATCAATTTAATTGTTGTGAAAAATATAGGTAGAACAATAGACAAGCACACAAGTGATCTAGATGTTGATTTTGATACAAAATTGCAATTCTTTTTAGTGTTGTTATATATTTATGCTCCTTAGTGTTCTAGAATTTTTGAAGATTCTTTCATGTATTTTAATGCTCAAATGAGTTTCTTTAAATATCAAGACATAATTAATTGCCATATAATTATAATATATATTTTCTTTCAACAATTATAAGAAGGGTTGAATGGTGTTTTAAAAAAAAAAAAAAATTAAATATTTGGTCAAATTCATGCTATGTCAAATTGCTCCTATACACTATGAAAATGAATTAAGATATGAAATACAAAATCTTAAAATTATGAATGAATGAATGAGCATCATGACTAATAAATGATGCAAATGCATAAGAATAATTGCAAATATAGTGAGAGTAAAGATAACATATAAAATATATTGAAAGGAAAGTGAGATAGATAGTGATTAAAAAAATATCAACTTATGAAAAATAAATATCACACATCACTATATAATTCTTTCAACTTTTATTAAAACACTCTCTAAGTGTGAACCCAACAATTAAATGAAAATTAACATGGATGTGAAAATTTTGCCATTGAATTTTTTAACAATGTTTTATAAAAAAGATTCTCTAACAAATGTGGTGTGATTTCAACATTAAACTTAGTCTTCTTATGCCTTGGAAAAACTAATGTAATATTTGTTCTCCTTGTAATTGTCATTAATAATGTTATTGACTTATAAAATACTTGTCTTCTCATTAAACTAGTTCAATTTATTACTCAACAAAATTCTATTTAAATTATAATTCTCTACATAATCTTATAATCAGCTCATGTATTGGATAAAACGTAAAATGTATGAGAGAAGTTTGAAAAAAACTAAGTGTCCCTTTGATAAGATATACGTTTTAGTTTACGATTTAGACGTTACATCAGCTCATTGTACTTATGAATTTTGTACTTCTTATATTATTACTATTATACACTATTTCTTATAAACATTTTATATTTCTTTTTCACACTTTATTTCTTCACAACCTTTGTGAAAACCTCTTTATAATTCTACCCTTTTCAATGAAAAACAATTGTGACATGTAGGTTCATGATTTCCACATATATAAAGTTGAAATATGAATGTGAATCAACATGAGTATAAATGTGCTATGCTTCTCAACGAAAACTCTAGACATCTTGTACGATGGGAGAAAGTGGTAAAATATAAAAAGGTGTGAATGTGGATGGCACGTAGGAATGGTCCATGCATGACCTTTTATCTTGACACGGTGTCAATTTTATAGAAGATGATTTTAGTGGATTAAATTTAACTTGTGAACGAGGCAAATCATTTTCCACTATGCCAAATTGATGGTCTAGCTGTCTCCTTAATGTCCACACAATTCAATAATAATAATAATATGAATGCATTTTTCTAAGGAATTTTGCTTATAATGGGTAAGAATGGAGTGGGCATTAGAAGAAGTTTGATTTTATTCTTCCATTAAAAAATTTCAATATTATGCTTGGCCACTTTGGCCTTCATTTATAATTGGATGCCCATGTTTTTATAAATATTTGAAGTACATATAATTGAAGTGAGATTATAAGGTTGGAATAAATATAATAAAATAGTAGGAATGTTAATAATATTTTAACATTATATTGGATAAATCTCATAGTGAGTATTGACTCAATAATTAGTTGGAAGAAATTAAAAGAAATCAATTGGATATAATAGTAATCGAAGAAAACAAAATTGTGCTTTTTTATTCTCGGGAAAATCAGCATGGACAATTATTAATTAAGAAATGTGTACAACTAATTGAAGTATTATTGAAGAGAAACAGTACATACTTTACACTTTCTTTTTTAGTTTTAGATTTTCTTTAACCTTGTCTTCAAATTTTGTTGAGAGATATTTAATTTGGGTACCCGCTTAAACGCAAAAGTTAATAGAACTTGGCAAAGACTCCATCTTTTCTTTTTTAGAAGAGGGGTAT